>UCOM01001347.1:0-43400 GCA_900474385.1 Ormyrus pomaceus
GGGGGGGGGGGGGGGGGGGGGGGGGGGGGGGCGAGAAATATGCCCCGGTGGCGGCCCCGGGATGGATGGAGGAGAAAACGGTATCGGCGTCTTCTGGCCACTGACTTTTATATGGAAAACTGCGCGCCGGCCGCTCGTCACGACCTGGAATAACAGGCAATAACCGACTGACTCCCCGAGCTGCCGATGTCGTGCGCGCCCGGGAAATATTCATTTTGGGCGACAAAATTTTTAACGATTTTTGAACCCTGACCCTTTCCTTTTTTTTTTTAAAGTTTCAATGCGTATAAAATTGAATATCCGAGGCTTCGGTCGATGTACCGCCTCTGGGGTTATATAGAAAATCAATAATGCCGTTGAATTTTAATGACAATATTATAGTATCTATTTTAAATTAGTGCAGTGGTAATTTACATTCGCCCTGAAGAATGCATCAGTTGGGCTCATCAGTGAAGATTTTTAATACATTTCAACGAAACAACCTAAAAAGCATCCTCGAATTAATCTCGCAACTTGTTCGAAAACGTCTTTCTTCTCGATTATTCACAAGCACCCAAAAAAAGTTCTCTCTCTCCCATTCGCGATCTCTCCTCCAAACACTCGTACACAATGCCTGCAGCTCGCATTGAAAAACTGCCAAGAATACATCGAAATAAAAGGAGGCCGCGAGAGCACCACCGGCGCGAAATCATGCGGGCATCATCGCACACACACACACACACGTAAACGCGCGCGCACACACAGAGACCCGCGGCGGTGCAAATATTTGTCGTAGCTCTCCGCGTGGAGCGCGAGAACGACATTTATACATGTGTGTATACGCGCGTGTATCAGGCCGGGGTTATTTGTGCTTATTATACTTGCGCCTCGGTTTAGCGAGGATATACACTGGCGGCCTGCCAATTAAAATCCGCGCACGAGAGAGAGAGAGAGAGAGAGAGAGAGAGCGCCGCGCCGATTCTCCCCCGATGTGTAGGTGTGCTCGCGCCCGCCGCGAGCGCACCCCGAGGCGGATTTTCGCGCCCGTTATTGCATATTAAATTCGATGACACCGCCCGGGATGATGCGTGCATTATGCGACGATTCGGGTGTATTGTTGCGCGTACGATTGGATGGATTTGGGGACGGGTTACCTTTGCTTTTTTTTTGGCTGTGGAAGCTGGATTTTTGGGATGATTAAGGACAAGTTATATATTATGTGTTTATAACGTCACTGAATATTTGGGTAAAGATTGGTAATTGACGTTTAAGTTCATGAAAATTAAAGCATAAATGGCATTAATTATGCCAAAATCTAGTAATTCAATTATTGAAACATAAAAGGTTCGTTAAAGTAAAGTGGAATAATTCTGGAAATTGTTTGAATAAATTTTCAGTAAAAATTAAACTTTTATTATCTGACAAAAATAAGAAAATAACATAAATTTGCAACCAAAAGCATCAATAATAATTGCACGAATATCCAATTCAAATTTGGAACGAGTAGGCGACGAAAACACCACCGAAACTGTTGTTATTCAATAATAAAACTGCGTTTGAAAAAAAAAAACTAGGCACCCGCTGAAAAAAGACGATCGACGCAGATGAGGTGAAGGAAGGAGTAAAAATTCAACAAGCAAGTTCCCTCTCTCTCTCTCATCCAAGACACTCGCTCGCTCGGGCGTCTCCGAAAGAGCCAATGAAAAAACTTGGAACAAAGGCCCCCGCTCGGAGGGGGAGGCTTTAAGGCGGCTGAAAAAGAAGGGTAAAACTTGGGCTTTGAATTTTCGCCCGGGCGAGTATCTCGGCGGGGGTGTGGAAGTCACGTGTGTGCCCGAACGAGAAAAAAAAAAGACGGAGGTGGCAGATCGGAAGCGAGAGGCCCCCCGACGTTTATTACGACTTTCGCCGGACTTTCTTGTTTATTCAGCGACTGTTGCTCTCGCGTATAAAGTGCGAGATGGGGGGGATTCCCCCGGATTTTCGGAGATTCTCGCTCTCTTTCTCTCTCGCATTCTTGGGACGCGCCGTAACCCATTTTTCATTAGACCGAAACTTATCAAATATCTGTCTTTGGGATTTGCCAATGGCAATTACTTTGCTTCTGATTTCTGTTCGGAAAACTTTTACGTTAAATACGGAAGAAACTCAATAGATATCCTTTGAAAATTGAACGAACTATACATTTCAATAAATATGTACATTAATCGCAACCCATAAAATCTAATAAACCCCTCAGCTCGCCGCATCCTTCAATCCCTGCCCCACCGCGGGACACAAGCAAAAAAAGCCTCTCGTCCGGTCCACCCTCACCTCGGCCGACATTCCGTCCAGCCGCGCGCGCGTCTTGCCCCTCTAAAAATCAGAAAAAGGCGCTCGCGCCTCGCCGCAACTCTATACATATATATAATATCAGACACTCTCGGGCGGCGCGCCGCGTCCGCGTGAAAAATTCAAAAGGCTCGCGCGCTCTCGCGAGAGATATTCAGAAGAGGAGCTGGCACGCCACCCCGGACGGAGGGGGGAGGGGAGCAGCCCCGGACCTATAAAGTGAAAGATTCCACGGGCGGCTTGACGGAGCCGCGCGCGCGGCTCGTTACGTGCCCGGCATGCTAGCCAGGGGATGCGAGCCTGCAAATCTGAAGGAGAGGCGGAGGAGGAGGGGGGACGAGCGCTGTATCGGTGTCGGAGTGTTTGGCGAGTGTCTTCGAGTGATGTGGGACGATCGTTTGGTTTTATATATATACCCTTTTTCGGCTGTTCTCGAGGTTTCAATTTTTCTCTAAATGGAGCTTCAGATATGAAATTGAAGGTTTTAAAGAACGTTTGAAGCGGAGCTAAGAGTAATGAGGCGGCGCGGAATGACCGAATCGAATTTTTCGAAACTCCTTTTCGGCCGCAGCTCTCCTTTGAAGAATTCGCAAAGATCAGATATTAGGAATTCCCGGCTCACACGCTGCGCTCTCTCATCGCATCGCAGAAATTATTATGCTCCTACGCGGGCTAAAATTGCCGGTGAAATTCTTCCGCATCCGCCCAGCCGCAAGAGCGGCAGCTCTCTCGTCTTAATTCTCCTCCTTCGGCAATTCCTTCCCGTGTACGTATATAACCGTCAAACATTTTTCTCCTTTGTCTCCGGGCCCGGGCAAAGGTCGGAAGCAGAAAGTGCAGGCGGGCGTTTACAATTGGCACATGAAATTTAAAGAAGTCACGGCTCTCCCGAGCCCTTATTCTTCTCTCCTTCCTTCCAGCCCGCTGGAAATTTACTTTCCCCCCCGCCCTGTTTATCCCGCTTTCTTTTAAAGAGGCAGGAAAAATCATCCGCCACCCCTCGAGCTTTATTTCCTCGAGCCCGCAGCCGAGAGAGGGCTGCGCCATTTAACGGCGAGGGGCGAGATTACACTTCGCTGGCCGATAATCGAAAATATGCCGGGGAATAACTCGCGGAATTATTTGTAGAGACGAGGAAAAGGGACAGTCGCGCGGGACGAGAGAGAGAGAGGAGGAAAGTTGGCGCGAGATAAGCCATCGACGGCTGCGCCTTGAATAATGAACCGAGGGTGGCTCGTCTCTTCGTTAAGGAATTTCTCTCTTTTCTCGCTCCGGCCGACGCTTTCTTTTTAATAATTAAATATTTAGTTTTCGACGGCGCGTCGATTGCCTTCGAATTTATGTTGCTTTATCGAGTATGAATAACGAGGATGCTGATTAAAGTGGAAATTAAAGTCTCTTTTGTTCTCTTTGTTAGATAGTTGGGAGATCTCGGTTTTTCTGTGTCGCTTGTCAAGTTTCTATCATTTACAATTATTTTACGTTATTCAAAACAATTTACTATAATTATTTGTAAAAAATCACTTCAATATTGAAAAATTTAGAATATTACAAAAATTGAAATTAGGTTTCGAAATTTCAAGTTAAAAAATGTTATCCCAACTAAATAGTCGACTAGTTATTTCGCGTTCGAAACCATTACCAAAACTCAGTCATTAAAAATATCTCAAAAGTTAAGTACAACCAAAAAGAAGCAATACTGGTTGTCCAGGCTTTCTCCGCCGCCCCCCGCGGAGAATCCTTAAAACTAATCATCAAATCCCGGCAAATTCGCCCGCTCAAATATACAGTGGCCATTAAAGCTTACTGCCGGCGCCGCGTCCCGGGATGGAGTGCTCGGATTTGGGTCGAGAATCAGAAATTCATTGAACGCGTATATATACGTATACAGGCTCTCTCTCGCGTATATCCCCGATTGCGAGAATTAAGGGCGGAAGGGGGGCCAAGGGCCCCGCCGCGAAACGAGCGAAAGGGATCAGCGTTCGCGGCCAGGCGTAATCCGATGCCTCGGGAATCGGCGGGTAATTGACGCTATTTTTCCCCAGACGTTGGCTTTGCAGCCCCGAGAGCCACCGAGGGTGAAACGGCTCGCCGGAATTTCCCTGCCGCGCGGCTCTTCGGTGGGTATACGTCTTTTTCTTCCTGGTCCGGGCGATTTCTTATTTCGGAGCTTAAGTCTCCGTGATGCTGATTGTTCCTCTCTCTGCGGGGTTGGTGTTTCTCGTTGGTTTGAAATTCGTGGGTGTTTTTGTACGCGTTTTTTAGATTGTTAGCGACAAATAAGCTTTCTAAATCTGAAAAAGAAATTAAATTCTTAGCTTAAGGGATTACGTAACTCTGTTTTCTGCAAGT
This sequence comes from Ormyrus pomaceus, assembly GCA_900474385.1. Classification (NCBI taxonomy): domain Eukaryota; kingdom Metazoa; phylum Arthropoda; class Insecta; order Hymenoptera; family Ormyridae; genus Ormyrus; species Ormyrus pomaceus. The sequence goes on from UCOM01001347.1 coordinate 4,663, forward strand.
CAATCTTTTCCCTCTAATAATTCTTCATCTCTACTCGCTTCAGTCACGCGGAAACAACCTTTTTTAATAAAGTAAGAAGCCTGGATGCCGAAGGCAGGACTAAATAGAAGACTTTTTACATTTCAATAACTGCTGTTCATGCGCATATAATTCTTTCTTATATTCTTCGCCCACTTTCCCGTCACCTTTCCCACTTAATATAAAACAACAGATTTAAATTCCGCGTTTTTCCATTATTTGTATAAATCAACTTTTTCATTTACTTGCAATGCACGAATGGTATAGATAATGAGCAGGTTGTCATCTTTTGTCGCAGCCATCAACTGCAGCGTAACGCCGCGCAGGCCAAAAATAGTTTTTCTCTTGTGCGGGAACAGGAGTGTGTGTGTGTGTGCTGGATACCTTCGTACCTGCAATATGCATTATTATATAGTAAGGGGGAAAGGGGTGATCGATACTTGATTTATTCATGATCCTGCCTTTGTCTCGCGTAAGAGTCGATGTTTCAATATGTGCAATGCGGTTTGATGATGCTAATATGATATTTCACATCTTTTATAAAATATGAAGGGTTCGATCATTTTAAATTAATCATACATTTCCTAAAGGAGCTTTCGGCTGTAATTCCATTATGCACGAGATATTGTACATATATTTAGAACGAAGCAATTTCAATATTTTTCCGATAAGCTTCAAGTTGAAAAATCAAAATTTTCGATTAATCTTTTGTTTACACTGACACTCGAAGAAAAGGATAAAGATAAGATTCCTCGTTAATCAAAACGTTTGACAAAAACATGTTGATTCAACAAAATATCGCCGTCGAGACCTCGAGCAACCGCACCTCGAAAAACCGAAACCGAACGAAAAACCTCCGTGGCAAAATTCGCGAGTCTCCGCCGTGCGTGCGATTCGCCATAAAACACCATTAGCCCCGGGAAAAAGGAGACAGCTCTCGTTCGTCGGGAGCTTCAAAAGGAGGCAGCGCGCGAGAGCCGGGTAATTATTTGGCTTGAAAAATTGCCGCATAATCCCGAAATCGATATCGCCGCGCGGAAAAAAGGAGGCTCCCCTCTTACGCGGGGGAGATAAAGAGAGAGAGAGAGAGAGAGGGTTGGGCGCGAGAACGCAATGTATCGATAGCATAATAAGGGAATGATTGGACGCGTTTCAGCGAGGCTGCGCTCGGCCCATTATTCATACCAAAGTGTGCTTGAGCCTCTGTCGAGTGCCTTCGTCTCGGGCGTCTCTTTTTTTTAGGGTCGCGCCGATGCTTGTATTCAGGTTTAGATTAGTTTTCCTCTTTGCCCTAATTTCGGCTTTGAGGTTAGCTATTTTGCAGTTTTCCATTATTATTTTTCGCATCAGCGACACCCGCACAAGAGATCATTTCAAGAAACTTAAAACGAGGTATATCTTAAAGTATTATCATTGCAGAAAATAATATAATAAATCGACCTCGCCGCATAATCATCTTTCAAAGCAGCTTACGCAAGATTTTCCGCTCTCTCTCCTCGGCGCGGCGATAATTTATAAAGCGGCATTAAATTGTTCGTGCATATTTGCAAAAAACCGAGAGCCGGCAATTCCCGCCGCGCAACGCCGATACATTATTCATCTTCCTCTCTCTGCTTCACTTGCACCCGCGCAAAGACTCCACCGACACTCTCTCGCGTATCTCACTCACTCAGCTCCTTCTGGCCATAAAAGCGCGAGTAATCGCGAGGGTGGCGGAATGAATTTCGCGGGTTTTGCGCGCGCGGAGGGGGGGAGGGGTATATTAGCTCGACTTAAGACGAGACGACGCAATGATTCTCGCTCTCGCTCCTCTCTCTCTGAGCGCGGAAGAGTCGCCGGCGACGAGTCTTCTCCAATGGTGTGAGTAATACGACCGACGCAAATGTTTGCTCCGCTCTTCGGGGTATATATACGTGCAGGGATATTCTTCTTCTACAATGGAGTTTGTAGTTTCGTACTTCGGGGAAAATGAACATAGTCAAAAGTATACGACCGGTGGCTTGAGGTTGTAATAAAGTATATTTGCAATGTTCTCTCGGAGCAATGATGCTGCGTATTTGCAAAAAGTTTACGAGTGTTGTCGATTTAAAATTTTGTACAGAAGAAAAAATGAAAACTTTTATATTTATTAAAGTATTGTAAGCGAACTCTTTAGCTGGTTAAATAAAACATAAAAAAGTATATACATTCCAAACGGGTGTTTTCTTAAGTATTCTCAATACTGATGTAGGCTCGGAAAAATTGTCCACATTTAAGGCAAGCTTTCGAAGCGTACACAGACCTCGGCACTAAATTATCCGCGTGTGCGTAACGATAGAAGTTTGGCGCATATTTTGCACTACCACCGCTCGGCGTTCCCGCACACACACCCGCAATCCTCCACCAAGTGCCGCAAGTACGTTCAACTCTCCCGAAGAAGGGAGGTTATAAGCAGTGAAGCGAAAGTAAGTGCGACTCTGAGCCATCGTTGATTGTCAGAGAGAGAAAGAGAGAGAGAGAGAGAGCCTTTTTTACGCCGGAGAGTAATGTCCCTCGGCTTGAAACTAAGAAGGGGAGCCTCTCCTCTAAAATCGGCATCAAACGCCAGCCGGCCCGGCCTGGCCCGTAAATTTTTATTCATTGACACTAGCCCGAGACGGGAGACGAGCACCCTCTCCGAGCACCGAAAGCGGCTCTTTCTCCGCGGCCGAGCTCGGCTCGCCTGCGATTCTTGACTAATTGACCTTTCACCCCGGAGTGACCCCATTTTTTTTTCTTCTCCGCCGGCCAGCGTCCGGCGGAGGAGGCTGACGAGCGGTCGGAAAGTCATCTCGCGGGAGAAGATTACCGTCTGGGTGGTAACGACTATTGGATTGGAGGAATTTGGCAATTATCGTTCGTTCGTCTTCTCTGATTTAACAATTTTAGGAAATGAATAATTGTGTGTTCAATGACTATCTCAGTTGATATTATAGTTGACTATTAGTGATTGATCGAAATAAACGTATGTAGATTATATCAAATAACTCGAAGCAATTACTACATCAACGGTAACACTCAGGGAACACCAGCGATTTCCTTAAACCGACTCCCCATAAATATAAACAAATCCCAGCCATTAAGGGCGGCATTATCGACAGTCTCCTCCGGAGTATCTGCCGCGCGCATTAACTCGTCGGGGAGGCAGGGGAAAAACGAGGAAAGTTCCTCTCTCTATCTCGAGGCTCGTAGGCTCGAAGGCGAGAGAGAGAGAGAGAGCATCTCGCATCGACAATCGGCAGTCGCGGCGATAACGCTTATCCGCGCCGCTACTTTCTGGCTCTTTTATTTTTGCGCCTTCGCATGTGTATTCGCGCGATCGAAGGAAAGAGAGACTCTCCGAGACACCGGAAAAAGAAGGAGGCGGCGGCGGCGGCGGGAGAGTGAAAGTTCATAAATCACGAGGTGGGGGGAGGAAAGGTCGGAGGGGGATTTGGCGCGCGATCCGTGCGAAAATTCTCGCGTGCCTTCCTTCGGTCAGCGAATTTATAAAGTTACGAGTTTTATTAGGTTTTTCGTCTCGAGACAATAAGGGTTAGATGTATTTATTCGTAGAAGGAATATAATGCGGGTATTACGGCTAAATATTAAATTAGAATCTAAAAATATACCTATAATAAAAATGAAGAGCATGTAGGAACCTGAGATTTAGTTAACATTACGAGTGATATTACAGGCTTTATACTTTACAATTTTCTACAACTTTGATTTTAGCATGAGTAATTTTTAAAAGAGCTTTCAATTTTACTGTCGTCAAGCTTATGATTAGCAACACTTTTAATCAGCAACAGACCACGAGAAATCTTGAAAATCTTGCAAAAATCGTCCAAACACAAAAAAAAAACGAAAACCTACCCCCGCGCGATATTTATGACGCTCCGCACGCGCACTCAGCGATACTTTATTCACTACAGCCGTCTGGGGGGTGGGACAGGAAAAAGGCGAAGGAGCTTCGCACAGACCGGCCGGCCGGCCGGGCTGACCGTTCTCACAGTAAATACGCGGAGTGATTTGCAACTCTCCGGGAGAGCGAGAATTTCGGGCGGGGGGCGAGTGTATGTACAAGGCCTGATTCACGATCGCGCGGTAAATTTTTACGGAATTTACAGCGGACGTATAGTCCATTCTTAAGAGGCGAGAGAATGCGACGCGGGGAGGGAGCCCGGAATTTGCTTCTCTCGCTCTCTCTTTTGTGCGTGCGGAAAAGTGCCGCGGGTGGAGAGAGCTGATTGTCCGGTTATTTATGGTGATTAGATGAATAAGCGGAAGATTCGGACGTGTTTATTTGGCGCGGTTATCGGCGATTTTTCGAGGCGATTGGGTTAATCGAGGCAAGTTTTTATCCTGGGAAAGTATACTTTCAGGGATTTTCATATCTAATTTGACACTGGTGACACTAATATTGAAATAGTAGATAAGAATATCGGTTGAAAATAATTATTATATCATTAAAATATTAGATATTCATGTGCTAAAAAGAGAATTATATTAGATATCATTTATAGAAGTGCATTAAACAGTTATTTCCAAACGAATTTCTCTCCCTAATATTAATCACGATTTAAAATGATCTACTAATTACATAACAGATTTTAAAAACTCATGAGTTTGTCGACCCGCTCTTTGTACAAACTGAAATATAAATCCCGCTTGAATTAATATTATACCCGTCAATCTCACCTTATTTAAAAGAAAATCCATCGAAACTGTCGATCAGCTTCCACAAAAATTATCAAAAAATTCAGTGCATATTAAGCAATCTCCCCCCTCCCCCTCCTTCTCTCTTTCGTCCGGAAAAAGGAACCCGCGGAAAAGCACTCGATTGCGACGCTCGATCATTTGCCGTATAAAGAATATTTTTAGGATTCCGGAGGGTTGAGGAACTGGTCAAGCCAGTGAGGGCCAGTCGTTCATCATACTCGGGATTTAGAAGCGTTCTCGCGGTTATATCCCTCGGACGTTTATGGACTTCAATCCGTAATAAATTCCTCTCGGCCCGGGGGCCGTAAAAAAGAAACTCGAAACGTACAAATTTCTGCCGTTCGTCACCCCATTAATAATTGATATTCTTATGGGGATGCGTTATAGGCGAAATCAGATTAGGTTTTATGCGGGTCGAATCTATAAAAGAATTGTTAAATATTTATCGGGAGGAAAACAAGCGATTAAATTACCCTTTTTTTTTAAAGATTTTTATCGCCACCCCTCTCGTTATTTTTATTCAAGTTTTATGGCCTTTTTATTCAAAAGCTTTTCGTTTAATGCTTTATGGGGATTGTATAACTCTGACGTATAGTAATTGCATAAAAACCTGTTTACTGTACGCCTAATAGTTATTAACTTTTATATTATTGCGAAAACGAGTCGCTCCTAAAATTGTATAAAATCCTCTCCTCGCCGACTCGCGACTCTCCAAGTACTCGCAAGTCATAATTGCGAGCTTCCGCACGGCCATATCGTATAGGACATTCGGAGAAACAAGAAAGGACCAGTCTCGCGCGAGAGGTCCGGTCAGCGTTCGGCGCATGAAAGTCAACGACGTTTCGGCGCTGGCAATAACGAGCTAATGCAGATAATAGGATTAGAGCGCAAGAGGAGGAGGGGGGGGGGGATGGCGAGAATCTCCTTGTAATTGGCCGCTGAAAAGGTGAGCTCGGTTTTGCTAATGCCGCGCCTTCCTATATAAAGGTAACTTTCGTCCCCGGACGCGCTTTATCGTTAAGCTTAAGAGGTTTATATGGAGCTTTGCCCAGGTCCGGAGGATACATAAGCGACGCGCGGCCGGCTTTCTTTTCTTCTCTCCGCGCGACCGAGAGTTAGGATTTTTCCTTTTTCGAACCGTTCTGGATTTCCTTTAGAAGATTCTCCTTGGGAGAATATTCTACCTCAAATAGTATAAAGCAGCTCTCGCTTTTAATTAAAAGAATCGAGTTCCCAATGTAAATATCCATCAACAACGCGGTGTGCTGCTCCCCGAGCCGGGGTTATCCTCTTCTCGCGCGACAATTCCACTTTCTTATCCGACTCTTTTCGCGTCGAGTCAGAGATTTTATTAAGATCGGAGAGGACCTTGGGCTATAAATGCTCGGTGCTTTCCTCTGTAAATGCCTCCCTTCCCACCTCGGGGTGCGCCCCCAGAGAGAGACTCTCCGCGGCAGTTCCGAGTCGATCGCCGATGTCCAGGCCCGCGCGGTTGTCAGCTGTATAAGCCCTGGGAGCCATTGCCGGCAACGACTCTGCCCTCCGATCGTAACCGGACGAGCTGCGAAAATGCCGGACCGGCCAATCGGACCGAAACCCATAAGGATAAGAAAATATTATTGCGAGCTGTAGCTCTGTTTAGGGATCATCGCTATTTAAGGGCTGGTTTGCAGTTTTTATACCGGTGAATTCGAACAGGATTTCTGTATGGTTTGCTTTACACAGATACACTTGGAAAACTTCTAGTTCAACAAAAAATGCAAACACACTTTTTCAGCAACGAATGCGAAGTCAGAAAATCAAGCATACAATAGACGAGCCAATCCGCAAAACAAGATTGAACCAGGTCCGCGGGGAAAATTAATGTCCCTCGGCCGAGAAAGCAACACCGTCGTCGAAGAAAGAAACAAGCCTCGGCGCCGCGCGAAAGCCGTATTAGCCATGAGCATCTTCGGCTATCGTCGCCCTGTCAACAGCCCCGCCGCGCGCCAAGATCCCTCGCTCCCTCGGAATGGCCCTCGGCTATATCGGCGGGGGGTGGCTAACGGTGGCAATCCGGCCAAATCTCTTCCACTATAAACGGCTAAACAAAGAGGTCCATTCTTTACGGGGCCGCTCGACACTGACCGACGCTTAGTCCACCCCACCCCGCGCCGTAGCCGGCCTTATCGCCCGTTGTCCACTGCTCCGGCATCATCCATCTAATTCGAGGCGTTGCCACCCCTCCCCCGCCGCCGGAGGCTCTTTTCGAGGATTCGGGAGTTTTTTGCGCGCCCCCCCGCGCCTTACTTGCAGCTTTCCGCTTCCCGATATACAAAGCTCCGACGATTTTTTACAGCCAGAGGTGAGGGATACGCTGCTGCTGTGCGACGTTGCCTCCTTTTCGTGCTTATTGCCTTTTTTTTTCCTAACGTTTAAAGCGGATACCACCAGAGGATTGTACGAAAACGTCTTTAACGTCATAATTTAATTCGATCGAGAAGCGTGCCAATCGACGAGTATACGTTAAGTACCCGGGGAAAAGAAGCCATAGAAACGGAGCGCGAGAAGGAAGGAAGGAAGGAAAGGAAGAAAGAAAGGTGGCAGCGGCAGTTGACGAGTTAATCGAGGGTCGCCTCTCCTGTTGATAATATCGAATCGGAGAGCGAAGGAGGGCGAGAGAGAGAGAGAGGAGGAGGAGGGCCGCCGATTGGCTCGCTGGCTATTGTCAGCGACGTAATGCTGATTGGATTCGAGACAGAGCCCATGAGCGCCGAGCGCGACATTAATCCAGCGCGTGCCTTTTATTATGGCCGCGCGCTCCTTTTTTCCTTTCCTCTCCTCCTTCCGCCGCTTCGGCCGAGAGGGAAGGAGGAGTCCTGCCGAAGCAGGGAAATGTTATACTGCCGTGTCTGCTTGTACACATCGAAGGAGAGAGAGAGAGAGAGAGTATCGATGAAGCTGCTGCTGCTGCCGCTGCTCCCCTCGGGCTTCTTTTTTTTTTGTTTAAAACTGATTAGGAGAGCCTGGATTGAATTAAACACTGAAAGTTTTATTGAGACCGATGCTATCGCGGCTGCTGTCTTATTTATTGCGCTCGGGGAAAAGGCGTCGATGCGCGCGCGCTCATTTTCGTCGAAACAGGCGATATCGCCCGATCGTCGTAAAAAGACGTCCCACCGAATTCCCGGGGAGGAGGAGGAAAGATTTAATTCTCCGGATCTTGTTATTTTTTCCACATCCTCGGCGGCGCTGCCGCTCCTCGTCAGTAGTCCCCGAACCCTCGCGGACGGAATATATACACCGCAGAGAGCCAATCTTCATTCCTCGCGTCGGCGGATGATAAGTATGCTAACAAGGAGGACCATCCGCTCGGGGAACAACTGCCTTAAAACCGAATTAGCGCTTCGCTCTCACTTTGTTCCTCCCACTCTCTCTCTCTCTCTCTATCTCTCTCTCCTTTGTAGGCTTCGAAGGTAAAGCGACATCGACACTGCCTGCCGATGTTAATGACGACCGTAGACCATTAGCTCGCTGCCGCGGTGCTCCTTTTCCCTCCTCCTTCTTCTGGAACCTTTTTTTTTTCAGAGCGACCTCAAGTGCTTATTCGCCCTTACAGCCTGATGTATAGGTATGTACTTATAAAGAGGGGCTTTTCTGCTCGATATTCACGCAATTACGCGATTAATGCAAAAATTTATCGAGATTCGGCTCTGCAGGCTGGATTAAAATTAGCAATGTTGAACCTTCTCCAATCGCGAAAATAGCAGAAAAAAAAGGTATTTCTCCAAAAAAACTGAAAATCCTCGTTTCAAAGAGCCCAGCCAAATCTCCAAAATAAAATCATCGATAAACGCTTGAACTCGCGTCAAAATTGACGGAAACGAGTCGCGCGCGCTTCATAGTTTCCCTCGCGGACTATAAGGCGCGGAAGGCCGGCCGCTCGCGCGTCCGACAAAGGGCCGCGCGAGTGTTTTACGAGGCCCGGAGATAATGCGATGAAAGATGCGAACGGCAGGCAGTCATGTTTAAAGGGCCCTCTCTCTCTCTCCTCTATCTCGTTCTTTTCTTCGCCGAGCGCATAAAGGGACTCCTCTCTCTCTCTCTCTCTCTCTCCCCGTAATATATCAGTTCCGTATTCTAATGTCCAGGGCGGTTAATCCGAAAAGTGCCGACGCTGCTGCTGCTAAGCGCGGGTCGCGGGTCGTGAACGTCAGTCGCCTCAGCGCGTTTCCCGCCGCGCTTCCTCTCTCGGCTACTACTGTCCGCCGGGGGGATATTTTCCGAAATTTGTGGAGAACACCGCGGCGGAATTTTCCGACAAAAATTGCCTGCGGCAGCGACGCGCCGACGGTGTAATTTACCTGTAATGTCCGCGTGACTTTTAAATTACTCGGCTGCGCGGTTGAGCGTTTTTGGTAGAGCTGAATGCTTTTTTACTTATCTTATTTTAATTCACCCAAATTTTCTCAAGCACGATAAACACTCGGAGCGAAATCCTGCCTCGGACCGGGGCAGACGAGCGGTTTCTCGATAATGACGTGGACAAAAGCAGGAGAGCGCGGAGAGAGGGGGGGAGAGCGGCTCCAGCGCCTGTATCCGTCACGTATGTACCGAGTTGCTGATACGTGCGGGATTTCGCTCGTTTCAGTCGGCGTGCGGGTCGTGCCGGTCGGCAAAGATAATTGGAAGAATATGAGGGACCGGCTCGGACCATTATTCTGCGGTTCGATTATCTGCCGTATTTAATCCTAGTTATGCGAGGATTGATAATGTGTGCTTTATGTTTTCCAGAGAGTTCCGCGCACTTGGCGCTTTGAATCGAATGAATGCGTAGAGAGAGCATTGAGTAGGATTTTTATTCAGATTGTTACAATTAGATATGTTAGAAAAGGCTTTAATTTTTGTATTAAAATTAAATAAAATTCAAAGTAATACATTTTAAAGATTCTTTAAAATCGTTTTTACAAATGAGAGTAACGCGTTCTAAATACGTATATAAACTGAGCTCGCGTCAATCCAGGTTTCAATAAATCAATCATCGAAAATAACATTGTCCTGAAATCAGAAAATAATATTTTCAAAGCAACCGGCTCTCTTCGTCAGATAAAAGTCGCGGTTGATACAAGTTTATCAATTTGAAGAAAGGCAGCTCCGCACATTCGTCACGTTGCGTTATAAATAGGAACACGCGTATATTTGAGCCCCGTTTTCTCTGTTATATAAATAGTAAATGTATGCATATGATGGGTACACGATGTAGTTTAATATATCTCGCCCCGACCGGTGTCGTCTTCGGTGCTTTGCTGAACGAAATCCGAATAAAGTGGCTATTTCCTTTAACGCGATTGTGTATTCGATGAAAATCACGTCAGCTTGCGAAACGAGCGTGAATTTCGAAAATATTTTTTTGCGCTCTATATCAAACAAAAGCCTTCGGACTAGAATATTTTCCAATCCCCGACCGAGTTCTGCGTCTTAATTTTGTCCTTCGTTCAATGCTGGAAAGATTGGAAAAGGAAGGAAAACAAGATTATTTAAAAGAACAAAAAATAGATATTTAAAAGAAAAATTATATAATTCATCCATACATTCACGTATAGACAAAATAATCATACCTATTAAAATTAATGTATTCACAATTTCCACGCAGCAAGCAATTTTTCAAGTTCCGCGAAAATCCGAAGGAATTCGCAATGGCGCGGAAAAAAAGCGAAGAGACAAGAAACCCGAGAGTAAGAAAAAATCGTACATAACCCGAAGCGGGGAAAAAGAGCGGAAGAGCAGCAGCGCGGCAGGCAGGAAGTAAACGAGAAGTTGCGGCGGCAGCGAGTCCGGCCTCTTTAGCCTCCTCCTCCTCCCGGTTCTCGCGTAATTTAGCGTCGCTGAAAATTCGAGTCGACGCGCCTTTTTTTTTTTAAATAGTTCTCTCTCTCCTCGCAGTCGACGGGCGTTTAAAGGCTAAGCGGCCCCCGGGCCGGCCCGGCTTTTCCTCGCCTCTTTGGACTCTGCCGCTCTCTCCCCCCTTTCCGGAGTGTTGCAATAACAAGCGAACGTACGACGGCTAAAAGCGTTACCGCGCGCGGCGGGTTGTCTTTGGGAGCGCGGGACGCGAATTGAGCAAGTGCCGATTCGACGCTTAATTGTGATTTCTTCGCCTGTTTTTTCGACGCGCCGAGGGTCCTCTCCCCCGCCCGGCAGCTCTCTGCGTTTTCAGCTGCGGGAAGCTAGAGTGGCTGCCGATAATTATTGCCCTTCTTTCAGCTGTTTCTCAAATATTTTCCTCGCCTTTTTTCAGAGTTATTTACGATCGTTTTACAATCATTTCGAACAAATTCAATTTGGTCCGTCGCAGAAATGCCAACCGATTAATCTAAAGCGCGCAGCCTCATTAAAAAAAAAAGGCTCCGGTTCTCAAAGTCTCCCCCTGCCGCTTGTCGCCAGCTCTCACACCCTCGAATTACCGGGGCAACGAGCCACTTCTCTCGCGTTTTCCTCTTTAGGCCGCCGGCCTCTCTCTCTCGGGTTCTCAGATAAAAAATTAGCCCGAGAACTCGCGCGCTTCCACCTTAAATCATATATTTATCGCGACATTAATTCAACCCTTTTAGGGGGGTGGCAGGCACGGTGTACCCCTTTTTTCCGCGCTCGCTTCCGAGTATTCCTCTAATTTCTCAGATTCACAAGTATTTTTACGCTTGTATACGTGTACGTACGACGACGGGCTTAAATCCTCTCGTTTATTATTTAGAGGGGTCTCTCCCCCCACCCCCTCCGCGAGCAGAAGACGAGGAGAACCGCTGATATTATAAAGAGCCAGGAGGGCCGGGGGGTCACCCTTTTCACGTGACACGCGGTATTATCTCTTCTTACTTTCTCTCTCTCGAGGTTCCCGGCGAAACCCTTTTTTTTATCCTTACCCCCTTGTTTCTCTACCCTCTCTCTCTCTCTCGCTCTCTTCGTTAAATCGCATGTATACGCAAATACACGCACCCTCTCTCGCGCGATTTATCTCGCCTCTCGCTCGTTTGCACTATCGTTTCCTCGCTGTCTTAGTTGCCGGCGCCGTTTTCGCACTCAGTAAATTAGTCCCCACGGGCCTGGCTGCGTGACGTCCTGCTCTCTTTCCGTCCCCGCGCCTCTCTCTCCCTCTCTCTCTCTGCGTGCGCAAAGCAGCCTTTTCCTTTTTCTCGCACCCCACGTATACGCGATTTCGTTTGTCGCCGCGGAACGTTAATGCGTCAGCGTATACGTGCGACTTGATAATCGAAGGGACGAGTGCTTAGCTCGGGGAGCTGGTCTATATGCGGGTATTCGTATGGAAGCGATTCGAATGCGGTCATTGCTGGAATGATTAGGTTTCGAATTTCGCAGGCTGTTGTTCGCGACAGTGTCTGAAAATATGTGCAATTTCTTAAGTATGTTGTTAATGAGGCGGTTGAAAAGAGAAAAGCAAATTATTCGTAGTAACAATATTATAACAAGGCATTTTTCTCTTTATTACTCGAGATTTAATATCGACCTTTTCTTCATATAAAGCACTTTCTAATACCCAATTAAATAACGAAAATCGACGTCAAAAGGAAACCAGAAACCGGCGACTGAACGCATTCTCATTGCATATTTTCGTCATTCCCCCTGTCCAGCTCACCGCATCCCGATTAGCGGCGCGCACATAGAACCGGGGCTCGCGTCACCGGGGAGTCTTTGTGTGCGTGTATACACCAAGTTTGTTACACACTTTCTTTCCCCGTACACGCATGAGAACACATCGCGGAGAGGGTCAAGGCGTGCACGGTTCGCGCTCCACTTCTATGTGAAAAACGACGAGCGTCACGTCAATGATGGGCGTTTCTTTGTAACTAATTGTTGCCGCTCGGCGCTAAGCGCCTTAACGCGCGATTTAACCTCCGCCGAGAGGCTGGAGATTTTTCCTTCCCTCGACTTTGCTCTCTGCGCGCTTTTTTTTCCGTCCGAGCTCGTTTCACGCTGTTTACTTTTTTGAGCCGCGCTAAAATGTTAAATATCGGTATATTTCATTTTTAAACAATTTTCACGTTTTCTTAAAATTTAAAGGTAATTAAATTAAACAGTTAATTAAAAAACGCTTATTTTTTTAAACATATTTAATCAGTACCACACATAAATAACGAACCCACCGCGACAAGCCGCGGCCCGCAGGCAAATGAAATTTAAAACGCCCATTCTCCGAATTCAAAAGCGTCGCGGAGAAATTGGGAAAAAAGACGCGCACGACGAAAGGAGCGAGTTAGATCACACAGCGAGGGATCCGGCGGAGAGACAAAGGCAGCAGCGCTCTCGCTTTGGTTCTTTGACGGCGGGCGCTCTCGCGTTGTTTGTTTAATAAATACATATTTAGTACATATGCGCGAGCCGGGCGCGAGGCGAGGGCCGGCTGCGCCCATTTTTCCCGGGGCCGCCTTCCTCGCAGCTCTCTTGTTGTCATAGGACCGACGAGCCGCCGCGTTAGGTTGCTTCTTACCCTCCTCTCTCTCTCTCTCTCTATACATAGTATGTAACGAAAAGGCCGGAGAGAAAGAGAATATTACGCCGCGCCGCCGCCGCTCTCTCGGCAAACGTTCTCCGGCCTCTTTATTTGCCGCTGATCTCTTCACGAGAGGAGAGAGAGAGAGAGAGAGAGGAGTTTGGAACGTAGTGGCTGCGCCGGCTTTTTGTTTCCTATGGGGTCAGAGGATTTAACTGAAAAAACCATTTCTCTTTAATGGATTTACTTCGCGGGCTTGGTAATGTACCTCGTGTAAATTGTAATTTATTTTCCGTTGTCGGTGTTGCGAGTGTTGGATATTACAAAGTAGGTTTTTGGCAATGTTAATAAAGAAATATATAACATATTTTGATTAAAATAACATATTATGAAATTTTTGCCAATAATTTTCGCGTTAAAATAAATAAATACGATATATGAAGAAGTAACAAATTTTCGCAAGTTCCGTCCAAAATCCAAAGGCTCATTAATCAAGCCACTTTGAAATAGACAAGCCGCCGTGTAAATCAGCAATAACGAAGCGCAACTAAAAACTTCAAGCGAATAATTCGAAAATAACTAATTGCCTTAACGAAGCAATATCGACCAATTAGCAATGTTTCGCGTCTCTCTCTCTCTCTCTCTCTCTCGCACTCGGCTGAAAATAATGCAACAGGCCGGGGCCTCCCCGTCGCCGCCTATAAATAACCTGTTTCGTGAATAAACAGCTGCGGATGCATTCCGCGCATTAGAAAATAACGAGACTCCCTGTCCGAGCGTTCCCAGAACCTTTTCTCGCGCTGGGATCGCCTCGAAAAATTTCCGCGCCGCACTTTTTTCTTGCTGGACCGCCGCATCCCCGGTGATGATGGTGCCTGCTCAGTCTCAGGCCGTCAAGTGCCGCGATGCTTGCCTGCATTGTGAGCGAACGAGGTGGGGAGATAGCTTAGGTAATAAAGGTATTGATTGTTCTTGAATTTTTATTTGGAGCTTTTTGTTTGTAAGAATTATTTGGGTAACGAATGGTTTAGTAATAAGACAATACTTTAAGTTATAATAATTTTATAAATTATTCTGAAAATTATAAATATATTGCTTTATAATAATTTACGGAAAAAAATATTAACAAACTAAAATTATGCACCAATATAATGAGTCCGTAACAGAAATTTATTTTAAGTAGAAACTTTTTGAAAAGAACAATTCAAGTAAAAATCCCAACTTTAATGATATCGCGCACTAGAATGTGTCCCCCTTTTTTTCGTGTGTAAACACCAGCTCACATCTGCCGTCTTACAGCCGATCAGCTGTCCCGTTATACAAATCAACGAACACGAATATAGTCATAAGTGTACATAGAATAAGCATTACTCGGAAGAAAAAAAAATGAATTAACCGGGAGTTGGAACTGGTATTAAATTCATTTATACATTGTACTACCACAGTGTAATTTCTTAATTTCTTGTTGGTAAGCCAGAACAAATACGTTCTCTTTGGTAGCGTACCTTTTCCGTATCTATTTTTACTTCGCGGAAACAAATATTTAATGAACCTCGTAATGAACGCGTATATACAAGTCGGAAAAAGCAATATTCTCCGCGCTGAAATAATTTTTTTTTTTAAATTATTAACGCTATCGTTCCGTAATTGCAATTAAAATGTACTGCCTCCCGAAATCACCGGCAGCGATCACCTCGAGGTATCCAATTCAGCAACAACTGCAAACTGCATTATTTTGCAACGCGCCGAGAAGGCCGCACGCGCTCTCAAAAAAACGCCTTACTCATTAATTTGCATTTAAAAAAAAAACACGCGCACACACACACAGTTGCAGCGCGCGTTTATGTATACCTCCTCCGGACTCGGGCGCTCAAAGGGTTCCTTCGGCCTTCCATCGGCGACAAAGGGAGGAGATGAAAAAACAGGAGGCCCCCGAGATGGCGCAATTCTTCGTCCCGTGAGGTGTATACAAGCATCTAGCTCGGCATAGTCATTGACGAGCCTCTAAAGAGCATAAAAAAAAGGAAGAACGTAAGACGGCGACGAGGAGAAGAACGGACGGCTCACGTACGCGAGGAGCGGCCCCGGCCTCGGTGTTGGTGCGCCACTGTGTACATAAGCACTCGTTGGAAAGGAACGAAGAAGGGGCGCGAGAGCGCGGCGGCGATATATAGAAAGAGAGAGAGAGAGAGAGGGAGGGGGGGCAGCAGCAAAGGGGGGAAGGCTAAAAGCAGGCCTGTTGGTTGGTTTCAACGATATTTGTTTATATTTACACAATAAGCAACACATCCCCACCGTCCCGACCGTCGTCTCGCTCACGCACACGATCGTTCTCCCTCTTTCTCTCTCTCTCTCTCTCTCGGTCTCTCGTGTGTGCGGCTGCGAGGCGAAGCAAGGCTGGAAGCGCGGCCGCTTTTAGTTGCCTTAGTCCTCGGTACTCCGCCGCCGCGTTCACGTGTATATTCACTTGGCCTACAACAGCCGCGTGGGGCCTTCCGTAGAGTTTCTTCTCCGCGGGAGGAAAAATAAGGGCGCAAACTCTCCAGAGAGAGGGAGCGCGAGTCGTGAACGCGCCTTTACGCGGGCACACGTCACGTGACGACAGGTGCAGCGCCTCCGCGTTGGGTTCAATTTTTCGCGGGCGCCGCGGAAAAGTGGGGGTTTCGCCCCTTTATTGTCGAGGGAAAAATTCGAGTGAAGTGAAACCGGGAGATATGCTGCCGTGACTTGTTCAGATTGTTGTCAGTGTTCAAGAAACTGGAGTTTTGTGCTCGTAGTTGGGTTTCTTTTTTGCTGCGCGGAGTTGTACACTTTGTGTGACCGGAAAAGTGGATAACAATATTCTGCAAAAGATTGAGAGTGTTAAAGTGCAGTTCTTCTGAACATTAATCGTTTTTAATGATTTCGTGAATTCGTCTTGTAACGTGTTTTTACATGCTGTTCCAACTCCCAATTATCAATTATGTACGTAATGATGCCTTATCAGGATTTCAAAAGATCGATAAGAAAGAATCAAGTCTCAACTTATTAGATTTCTAGCTGTCCCTAATAGATTTAGGACCATTCTTCGCTCAAATTTTTCATTTCAATAGTTACTTTTTACAAATACTCAATTGTAATAACATTTTTTATATACAATAGCAACATAATTTGGACCACATTTTTTTATCGTTATTCATTCTTTTTCGTACATTAATGTTTTTGAATTAAATATTCAAATGCAATCCCATCTAATATATTGCATTATATTGCACAATCAGTGTGCGATACGTCCTCCATCAACTATTACTTACAAGATCCACACTATAATTAAATCATAAAAGACTTGCAATAACATTGAAAATTGCTGCGCACCGTTTACCAAAACTTTTCTCACCGCCAGATGTTAATCGAACGAAAATAATCGCGTATTTAAATTTCCGCGTCGAATGTTTTTGCTATACATAAACTACATCAGCCACGTCAGAAATGTGCGAGCCACGTGCAACCAGAAGCCTCTGAAAATAAACGCGAAAATCCATGGTTCGGTAAAGCACCTCCTTTGTAAACTGCCCCGAGAGCGACGCATCGAGAGACCAAACTTCCGTCGGATGTATCGAAAGCTAATTGGTCCGTTGGTCCTTTTCTCCCGTCAATTTTCCCGATACGCGAAGTAGACGGCGGTGTGTATCGAAGAGGCCCCGAGCAAGCATATAAAAATGGCGACCGATTTTTTCCAGGATGATGGCATAATGGATCATGACACGGACGGAGACGGCGCGATCAACTTGTCAACGTCCCAGCGACCCTCCGCCTCGACGACCCCGAACGGCGACACTCCCACCTACGGCCAGGATCAGCAGGAAAACGATCAGGTGAGGATTCCTCTTTGGCCTTCCTTTCGACTTCTGGCTTCTTTTTTTCGCCTTTGTTCTCGATATTTCGAGAATTACGCGCGTCATCGTTACGGTTTATGTTTAGAGAGGATGATTGACGCGGTGGTTTCTAACAATAAACATGTTTCAATCTCGAGTGCAAAGAAGCGACTCGGAAATTTCTCGATCGATTAAATTATTTTTTTTAGAGAATTTACTAGATAAAAAATCTAGATTAATCTTTATATTTTCCAATAACTTGTATGTGTTTATATAAAACTAAATTTTAAAAATTACCCTGTAAAATCTTGAATCTATCATAAATTTATAATCGGCTTCTTTTTATTTGGATCTTTGATGCATGGTGTAATTTGATTATAATTGCAGCTAATACCGGTTATCCAAATGAACTTTTATTTTCAATAAAATATCGTGAAATCTCGCTAGTCTAGTTAGGTGCCAATTTCATTTTCACTACAAACCATGTAATTTAATTACAATTATCGGGATACGTCGCGTAAATGTGAAATTAAGAAAACCAAACGCGATAAGATTTATTGAGAAAATTAGGTAAGTAACTGAACGCCATTGATTCTATTCTATCAATAATAGCAATGATCGTATTGCAAGAGATTTTCTTATTAATCTGGCGCATTATCTATTTTTGTGCAAACTAATTTATTACCTTTGAAATATAGTTATGAAATGCAAGTAAGAAAAAAAATTTACCTTTATGATACCTTATTTATACAGCAATCAGATGCTCTGCCTTTATAAGCAGGCCTTACTTTTTCCATATTACTTTTGCCCCGCGATATATCACCCAAAATTATTCATGCACAAGTAGTAAAAAACAAATACTCCGTAAACGGATCTTACTCTCCCGAAATGCTCGTACAGAAGGCGCGCGAAAAAGGGTCATTCAGTCGAAATCCATAAAACGGGCGGCGGCGGCGGCCCGTTCAAATGAAATCTCGTCATATGGGCCGAAAATAAAGGATGTGTCGCGCGGGATAATATACCTCAACATATTACGACGATTTCACGGGCGCGGCGCTGCATTCGCGCATAAACGCCGCCGCCACCGCCGGCGGCGGGCGCGAAAAAAGGTCGGCGCGGCGGCGCTTTAGGGGCTCGTAAAACATTTGTTTCCGCCTCCGTCTAGCTTCTTTTTTTTTTCTCTGCGGGCCGCACTTGAGGCGCGCGCGCTCGCGGGTTATATTGCGTTTTCTCTCGCGCGGGATTTTGAATTGAATTCGAAATCGCGGGGCTCGATTTTACGGCGTGAAACTGCCGCCGCCGCCGAGTTGCGTATATATATATGTATATGTAGCCTAAGCCGCGGAATCGAGAAAGAGGGATGGAAAGGTAGGACGAGGGGAAAGGTCGATTATCGATTTACGGCCGGCTTTTTCGTTTTGCGATACTCGAGGGGTGCATTAGTGGGAGGACCGTTTTCGGGGTGGAATTCGCGCGAGATGATTACCTGGGTTTTGTTTGTTTCAAGAGTTCCAGTGCTTTTCGAGGGAACTGAAATATCTATGTTAGTAGTCGTGATACTTGAAAAAATTGAGTTACTTCTTGTCGCTATTTCTATTTTATAATTTAAATTAATGCTAATACTAAATTATTTCTAATACTTTGGCAGTTTCCCGGTATAATTAAATAAATGCAGTTAGAAATGAAAAAAAAATTTCTCTCAATTAACAAATTCAACCAATAAACAATCAAAGAAGCTTTTATCAATCTCTCATTAGCACCGAAAAAACACCAAGCCGGTAACTCGCTCGAACAATGCAGAGAAAACTTAGAACCCGACTCCGACGCGCAGCGCGCTGATATATCTGTACCTTCGAGATGTACTCGGGGCTGAAAGTCGACTCCGGCCACGTGCGCTCTTATCGGTTAAAAATAGCCGACACAGAGGAGTCGTACACGCAGTTTATCAGCGGTGTGTGCGCGTCCCGCCCCGACGAGGAGAGCCGCGCGGTATATACGCGTGTTTTACGCCGGTTAGATAATCCGCACACTCCGCGCGCGCATATATGCGTGTCTGTCCCGTCGTCGCTGACACAATATCGTCAGCTGATCGTACTCGGAACTCCGAGCCGGGACAGAGAGTGGCATATCAATGATTCGCCGCCGAGAGAGCCGGCCGATGTATATCTGTTTCCCCGTCGTGCTCGCGTTGTTTATACCTGAATGCTGGTCTATCTGCTTTCCTTTCGGGAACTGCGACGCGCTTTTCTGAGTGTGCAATTAGGACGGATCGACGTCGGCGTGGAATGCGGACTGGCGGCAGGAGTAATTTTATAAGATTGAATTAATCGCGCGCGGGTGTATCGTTTTCAAGTTCAGGGTACGTCTCGTAACAAGATATAGTAATTAGTTACTAGCAATTGATGCGCGAAACCACGATTTCAGAATGCTACTTTACTTTACGGAAATTTTTACTGCAATAATTACCATCAAGATTGAACCTCATTTCTATAATAAATAACATTGTTGAAACGGTGATTAGTTAGGTCACTTACCTCCCAGCCCGAAGCGCGACTCGCAAGACTGTCGAACGGAGAGAGAGAAAGAGAGAGAGAGAGAGAGAGAAAGCGGTTCCGCAGCGGTGCTCGGCTGACACTGTTTATAATTTAAAGGGGGAGGTCGAGAGGGGGCGAATCTCGAAAGTCGAGGGTGGCCAAGTCGAGGGTAAGACGCCGCCGCCGCCGCCGCCGCGGCTTTCGGGGGTTGAGCGACGTTCAACTTTGGGGCTTGCTTTCCTCCGTCTCGGTGTCGCGGGAGAGCGAGGCTATACAAGCCACTTACGATACTCGACCCAGACACGTTCCCGTACATAATAGCTGCGCTCTCTCTCTCTCTCTCTCTCTCTCTCTCTCTCTCTCTCTCTCTCTCTCTCTCTCTTTCGCTCTCTTTGTGCGCCTTTTGGGGATGGCTTTGTCGACGGTTTTCTTTGGGTGACGGCCACGTGACCCGCGACCTTGAGGCTAGAATGCTTAGTACTTGATTTTTCGGGGAGTTATTTTATTGGGTGGATGGATTTGCGCAGACTTTTTATAGCTTCCGACGATTTTCCGTTTTGGTTTCCACGAAAAATTTGAAAAAAATTCTCTGCCGATTGAAACAGAGACAGAGGCAAAAAAAAAGGTAAGTCCGACCCGTTCATCCCTTTTAAAGAACGTAAGCAAAACGACGCAGAAACCCGCCTCGGGGGCTTTGCATGTAATACGAGGCTCCGCTGCCATGTACACTCGTTTATTGTATAAACTGAATAGGGATTATTTTTAGAGACAAAAACATGTTTTCACCGAAATAACTTTGCGAGATGAAGCAATCGAAAATAAAATCAAACGTGCAATTTAATAAACTTTATTTACAGGCTCCTTTATAAATATTGGACGGTCGGAAATAAAGAATATTTATTTTAAATAACATTTTATGACCAGGGAAAATTTAATGTTTTCATTAGCGTCGCTTTGACAATGTATCTGTAATTTAATTTAACGAATAACGCTTAATTCTTTGAAAAATACGCGTAAAAAAGTATTGACTGCATTTTTTTACATTATCAAAGAAAATATTTTTTGAATTCCATCAATGTAAATTAAGTTTAACAATACGATATAAAATTTTAATAATTTAAAAGCCCACCGCTCGACACAGCAGAATTTCGCCTTACTTTTCATCCCTCGAAACTCGCGTCAATTAAGAAAATTACAGAACAAAAAAGTGCCCGGCGCGCAGATCTCCCTCCAATAACGAATGACGCCTCGGAAAAATTCGAGCGGCGAAATCTGCCGTCATTAGCAACAAGCCCCGGCCTCGGCCGTAAATGCCGAACGGAAGCTCTCCGCCAACGGAGCCGTAACGAAAATTTCCCCCCCGCGTCGTAATTGAAAAAATTTCGTCGCTCTCGCGAGAGCGCCAAGAGAGAAAGACGGCAGCTGGCCGAGGCATAAAAATCGTAATCTGCCACTCTTCGTAATCAAGCGGATATACATTCGCGAAGCGAGCTTTTCCCGATGCTCGTTTTGCCCTCGACGTTTGCGTGTACGTCGAGGAGACGTGCCGCTGCGGATTCTCTGATTCGATTCGTGTTTTTTAAATTCGGTATTTGCTTGTGAGGGCTGCTGATGGCGGTACAGTTTATGAGTGCTGATCAGATGTGTTTGGAGGATGTGCTGTACATTCATTACAAAAGTTTTACGTTTTGTCTGGCTGTAAAGTAAATAGAACTTTTTCAACTTGGGAATTAAACTTATTGAAAGTTGATCTGATGTTTGATTAAATTTTCGTTTTAATCTTTGTAACCGACATATTTACGGCAATGAATAGTAAACATCAATTGTAATTACTCCAATTACCTCTCAAATTGTTTAAACAAAATTACATAATATTTTAATAATTCAATCCCTCGCAGAATAATTTTTAGACCTTAAAGAATTCAAAATCATTCATCTACAAAATCCCGCAAGAGATTTACAATCTTAAAAAAATCAATGCCAACATCCGAGAATTACGAGCGCTTTCCCCGAGAGCGTCCCAAAATTAGCACCCAAAACCAGGCGCCTTAAAAGGATGTACCGTTCGGAGGCAAGTGTTTATGCCCTTGGAGCGGCTGGGTTGACGAAGTTAGCGTGCCTGAATAATGGAGGCTAATCGCCGGGCGCTTTGCCTGCGTCGAGCCGGGCTGCCGAGTCCGAGGTATCAGTTTTGGGGGGGTAGCCGGGGCGCTGGGACGCGTCGCAAATCCAATTTGCGAGCTTCGCTGCCGTGAGAGATTTCCTTGATTCAATAATGTATATGCGGGGAAGGCGGGCTGTAATGCAATCCGTATCTCTCTTCCGGTATTTTTTCCTGTCAGTTTTCGTTTCTAGGGACGCAAAAATTTACGCTTTTTCCTTTCATATAATTACCGGACGATCTATTCTATAACGAAAAATATCTAACGGACAATTGTCGCGAAAACCAGTCCAGAAAATCCGTGCAGATCTCCCCTCCCCGAACAGCACCTGAAACAACTGCGCGGAGGAAGTCGCGTGTCTGCTCTGGCAAACATTACGTCGCCACCGGCGGCGGCGCGAAATCTCGCCTAATCCCCGATATTGTGCGCGTGCGCGAACACCTGGAACAACTCTCGCGGCACATGTCGATCGAGAAACCGTCGCCGCCGCCTCGATCGATCGACTCGTCGATCGCGAGCACGTAAGGCGATATATCGGCCGATTGTTTAATACGCCGGAGGTGGAAATATTTTCGGAGGAAGGCGGAGAGGAGCGTCGGTTATTTTTGAGTAATTTGATTACGCGCCGAGCGTGTTTTTGCTTCTCTTAGAAGCGGCGATCGAGGGAAAAAGTTAAATAAATGTCATGCGGACGAGGAGAGGAACGGATTTAGTTCGATGACGGGCGCCTTTGAATTATTCGGAAAGTTGATCGTGAGATTTTTGTGTATGGATTTATTTAAAAAGAAAAATTATCAAAGGATAACATCACCAATTATTTAACTCACTCGCCCCAATAACCGAACTAAAAACCCCCGAGCAGCTCCAGTTTTAAAGACCGAGTTCTTAATTCGCCGGAGCATAGCGCCTCTCGATCCCCGGTGCTTTCAGACTAATTACCGCGAGCGCTCTATATTATGTACTTACTCGCGCTGTTTACAGCTCCGGCTCGAGAGCGCGCGCGCGATCTCGTAAATTCCGCGGCGTAATCGTCGCACGTGTACATCGGCGCATAATGAATTGCGCCCGCCGCGCGTATTAGTCGCTGCACCTTCTGTGTCGCGAGAGAGGCCTTATCGCTTCTCGTTATCTCCCGGCGCGGTGTGCGCGACACGCTGCGTGTGTATGTGGTGTTGTGCGCGTTTCTTTTTGGAACGGTTGTTGAATTGGTTTTCGAGGCTTTGCGTTCTGTTGTGGTTTTGGGGAGATTTTTTTTCTTGGAAATATCACCCATGCAAAAGATTTTTTTTATTTGTAATTAATGAAAAGACTATTATTGCATTAACTACTGTTATGAAATTACAGAGACTGAAATGACGGATTATCGAATTAAACTGCAACTTGATAAATCGAGTTAGAAATGGACTGATCGTTAGCTGGAAATTGGTCGATTGAATGCGTTTAGCTCAATCTAGTTAGCTCCTAATCAATTTCTTTTCACTTTTTATACAACTCGTACTTTTCAACTGCGCGGTTCAAGTGCTTTTTACATTTAGCCAACATCTCCGCACCGCCTCGCATCTCCTTTTTAAACAAGCGCTCGCCTTCCCACCTACCAACAGAAAGGGCCACTCTCCCAAATGAATTACATCGCGCAGAGAGCCCGGCAAAAGAAATCCGAAAAGCAGAGCGCCCGTTTCCCCAAATCCGTCGCGCCATCTAATTTACTCGACAAACGTATTTCACCGGCAAATCCTCGAGAGGAAATTCCGCGACCGTCTTTCCGCGCTGCAGCGACGACGGCCCTTGCGCTCGCGCTTCCCGGAGCGCGAAGCGAATAAAGGGCGGAGGCGTTTCGCGGATTAGAAGAAAAGGAGGCGAGAGGAGAATGGACGGAGAGGGCCTCGCAGACGCGCGCACCCGGGGAACTTAATTAAAAGCACGCGGGATGATTATTTGCAGAGAGCCGCCCGGCGACGAGCAGCCGTTTATTTTGGAAATTGCGTCGCTCCTCGTCCTGGCCGATGCGCGACGGTGTACCGGAAGGACGAGGCGGATATACGGGCGGAGAGGCCTTGTTTTCTCGCGCTCGGCGACGACGACGTCTTTTTTTTCGGAATTAAAATACTACTCGACGGGCTTGAATTAATAATGCGGAGGAATTTGGATCGAGAGCCGACGGAAAAAGAGGAGCATCAAAGGAACAATGATTAAGCGAAAATTGGAGGTAGAATTTTCGACTCCCACATTTCTCGAAAAGCGCTTCGAGATTAACTCGAGATAACTGCAATTAAGGCATCTCTCGCCTTTTCCTCCGACAATCGATACGATCTGGCGATCGCAGCCTTTTGTCGGATACTCGACAAATAGCCCCTCGTCGCGCCTCCTATTTTCTTTTCACCCGCGGCATTCCGAGAGCCATTATTTAAAAAAAGGCTGAATAATCTTGGGAGAGAACCCTTCCTCGGCGCGCCTTTTTTTCCATATTCACGTCCAGGCCCACTTGCGCGCGATAAAATAACAATAAGGAGAAGGTGGAAAGCTTTTCCAGCGCTGTTTACATACTGCGAGAGAGCGAGAAATAACAGTTATTGGTTTTCGAACGCAGATGCAGCTGTTGCTTGCTTTTGGTGGCTTCTTCGCGCATCCGGTTTTTTTTTCCCCACCAGAAAATCCGATATTTTTTTCGACCTTACGAGTCTAAAGTTTCTTTCCGTTTACAGCGGCTATATACGATTACACTAGAATTTTTTGAGAAAAGCAAAAATTCTATTCCTGGAAATGGTAATTTTTCGAACGACCAACCGATATATATTTTAAATCTTTCTATCTATTACTTCCGCGCATCTGCGATCGCGGAACGATAATCCATCCCGTCGTTTTATAATCACGCCGCGGCAGTTATTTAAAATGCCGAGGGACAGACGGATACGTCCGACTCTCGAGAACGAAAATTCGTAGCGTTCCAAGGAATCCGAAAGGAAAACAAGCGCGCGACTTGACGCGCTCCCGTCAAAATCGTAAAACCGCCTTTCCCCCCGACGAGTCGCCGCAGCTGCTCGACAACAGGTTCGGATCCAAGCCTGCGGAGATAAGCCTCGCGAGCGGAGATAGGTGACTCTCCGCGCGTACGGCGACAGTTGCCGTTGGATATTGCGCTGCTCGTTCGAGGTGTTATTTCGATTGTTCGGAGCGGTATCGTATGCTTTTTTGAAATTATGATGGTGTTGCCCGAGATAAGATAGTAGTTTGGGGGAATAATGAAAAACAAAGTATTCTTTAGTATTTCGAGAGGTACTGCGGTGCACTCGGAAAAAATCTTGTTGAAACAACTGCATTTGCTGTTAATTATATTCATCGGAATTTTCGGTTAATTTGACAGAGTTTCTGTTAAATCAATATAAAAATTTTGTCAAATCAATCGAAAATTCTATTGATTATATTTAACGGACAATGCGGTTGCTTCAACAGCATTTTTTTCTCAGTGCGTAGAAATACGAATTTACCTGTAAAGGTAATAATTTCATGTAATTTCAAAAGACGGAGATCGCAAAATTTGACGCCCACTAAAAAACCGAGTCTAAACAAGCTCGAAGAATATCTCGAAATTGAAAAAGTTCGAGGCAAGCGGAGGCTCGCAGCTCGAACAAAGGCTCCTCCGCGGAATCCGCGCTCGACGCGGGTGGCGCTTATAAAAGACTCTCCTCTCTCTCGGAGCACGCAGCAAAAGACACACAGCCGCAGCATCAAAAGTTCGAAGGCCGCTCGGCTCGACTCGGGGGAGGAAGTCGCTCGTCCGGGAGAGGAGAGAGAGAGAGGGGGGGGAGCCTCGCTCGCTCGGCTAGAATAAACACATAGATGTTTTCTTTGTTCCTCTAAACTAAACAACTCCGCCGCGAGGAATCTAAACAGCCGGGCGAGCACCTAAATTCAATTTGCCCCTCTCTCTCTCTCTCGGCGTACGCGAAAAGCTTTTAAGGAGCGGCGCGGAGCCCAATATTTACCGCTGCAGCCGAAAGTGCAGCTTGCGGTCATCGGCGCAACTTTATGATGGTGGGCCAATATTTGACGGGCGATCTTCGCCTCTTTTTTTCCGGTCCCGGAGCGCTTTTTTCGAGTCTTGTGTGGGGAGAGGGGGGGCTTCTTTCGGCCCCCGCGCCTCTGGGAAATGCGAGTTTTCGGCTGTTTGCCGCGGATAGATGAATTTGTTTAGGTGGGGCGGAGTCCGCCGCGGCGCTCGAGTTTTATGGCTGTAACGTCGATGGGAAGGTCTGGGTATAAAGGAGATAATTGCCTTTACGACTCGACTTTCGTTCGATGCTTTCCTTTTTGTTTCACGTTTATTGCCTTGCTTTCTTTTCAGTTTTTCATCGCGATTCATTATCTGATATCACGATATTTTATTAAAAAATTCACAATTCATACCGGGAAGAGCAAAAGCATAAGCATATACACCGCGTCAAGGAAAACAAGCAGAAAATATAGCCCGCGCTGGGAAGAATAAACAACCGGTCGAGCCGAATTCGCGAGCTCTCCGCGCCGCACGAAATCTGCGCTTGTCCGAAAGGCAGATATATATATACATATATTTTTCGAGCCTCCGCGGTAATATAAGAAAAGGGGTATAGGCAGCGAAACAAAACCGCCCGACATAAGGGGATCGGGGGAGCGATTGCCGTAATACATTAGCGTTCTTTTTTTTCTCCTTCGTCCTCCACAATATATATAAGCGAGAGGCAAATAATGCGCTCCTCTCGCTCAATACGCGCCTCTGGCTCTGTACACAAGTTCGATGCTTTTATTCTCGGCCCAAGAGCCGATGGAGAGAGAGAGAGAGAGAGAGCGGAGGTATGGGGAGGAGAGGAAGCGGTCCCGCGATGTACGTATTCGTCAGAGAGAGAGAGAGAGAGAGAGAGAGCTACGCGCGGCAGTTAAACCTTTTCTACTTAGGTGAAATTAAATACTCGATTTGCTCGCTTTTTATTATCGGCCGCTGCCCGCTGCTGCAGTGCGTGTATACATATTTTATGAAACGCGTGAAAAAGTACTTTGGGATATGAGTGCATTACGATATTAACAACGTTCGGAAAAAATAGCCGGAAGATTGTACGAAAATGTGCAAGCAATTATAAATATTGAAAGAATTCTTTTGGGGTGCAGACTTTTTTTGCGGAAAATAACTTAGAAGGCTTGGAAGCATCAAGGAAAAATTATTCATTATTTCTTTGGCGTTTTAATTTCCTTAATAAAACAAGAAAAAATGTTGAATATAAAAGAAACCAAGAAAGTTAAAAGTATCTCGTCGAAAAATTAATTAACTGCCTTTTAAATTTTATAAAATAAATAAATTACTATTCCCTCCCAAACCGTACAATTAACAAAATTCAAGAAAAAAAAAAGAACCTCCCTTTCCGCAAATAAAATAAAAAAATTTCCAAACAACGTTATATCGGCGAGCAAACAAGTTTCTTAGCAAGCACAAACAGAGTCTCTCGAAATCTAAAAAAGGTAACCCTTTAAAAAAGCGCTGCCCGCGCGCCGCTCCTCGGCGGTCTCGAGCAGCGCTCTCGCATGATCTCATCATTAAAGTGTTTGTTTGCTCGAAAATAAATACACAGCCGCCTCTCTCTCTCTCGCGTATACACACACGCCTTGCTTTCGCCATCTGCCGACTAGCCGCGCCGCGAGGAGGGAAAGGGGCAGGGGGGGCCGGAGAGGAGACGATGGTTATACTCTTGTTTGCCAGGCCCCGAGAGAGACGCGCACTGTGTGTAATATTTTTACAGGCCGCCTCTCTCTCTTTCTCTCTCTCTCTCTCTCGCGCGCCGATGCCGAACGTTTATTAACGGCCGTCTGCTTACGGATTCTCGAAAGCTTCGCCGGCAGTTTTTGGGTATATTTAGGCGCGTCGACCGGCTCGAGATATGGTGGGGATGCATTGTCAAGGATGCAGGCGGGAATGAATAAAAGGCGCTGGAAAGTCGAGGAACGCGGGTTTTTGAATTTCAAAATGTGCTTCGTTGTTGCTTCGCGGAATACGGAGGAAATTAGCCTTGAGAGCCGATTAAGAATGTCCGCGCGACCGTCCGGCGTAAATTAGAGAAAGCAAAGACGATATTTGTGCAACTATTATTTGTTTTTTTTTTTTTTTTCGTAGAAATGATTTTGCCCCGTTGTGGGAATAAAAAAAGTCGCAAGTCGTTAATTAATTATGCAGAAAATACTTTAATTAAAAAAGAGCTAAACAATCTGCACAACGTAACAGAAACACACTAAGCACCTTACAAAAAGGCTTACGAAAAAAAACGCTCCATCCGCGAACGACGGAGGGCTCGAAGAGCTCCGCCGGAAATATAACGTAAGAGGGACACACATCGCGCAGGCGGCAGTCCGCGGAACAGATTAACCGGCAGCGGATTATCGCGTATATACGTACGGCGCGTGTATCCGGACGTATTTGTTCTCCCTCTTGATTTTTCCTTGCCTCGCTAATGTCTCTCTCGACTCGTTTTTCGCGGAATTTTTATATATTACACGCCTCGCTCTCTCTCGGCTGCTTTACAAGTGTTCCCGACAGCGGAAGGCAGTTCGGGGAAAGGACTGCGATGAGCTGGATCTTGTAATGGGTTGAAGTCTGGCTTTTCGTTTCTGGAAAAGATCTTTTTCTGCGGAGTTTTTTTGAAAGTCGAAAGTTCGTCATTTCTAGCGAGTTTATTATCAAGTTAATTAACAATTAATTAACAATTCAGTCCAATAAAACAATAGGCGGAAAGGCAAGGTGAAAAACTTGATTAAATAAGAGAATTTCACAAAATTTTCTTCTCTAGTTGCTTATCGAGAAGTAAAAGAGAAGCTTACAGGTAATGTACGCTGTAATTCAAATATTCAATCCTATAACATTATTTACAAATTAATAATAATTATCCGGGGCAAATTAAAGAGCCTTCAGTCCGGTGCTTTCCGACAAGCCGGGGATCTACATTAAAGCGCACTTACACACGTGCGCAGAGCAAATAGACGTATATAAATATTAATTAATTCCTTGAATACTGAATTTAAAACTCGTTCGATGTGAATTGATTTGAGTGGAAGCAGCGGCGATGATGTTAGTATAAAAATTCTTTCTCGGAATTTCATTTGCTTGTTACAACGTTAAACTACGAATTTATAATAACAAAAGAGTTTACCAGAAGCGATGCTTTTAATAAAGAATTCAAAGCTGTATTACAAACAAGTTTTGATTCATTACTCGGCGGCTGATAACAATTTTTAGAATGCAAGTAGGCGTGTGTTCGATTGATTTGGTATTCATGTAATCGCTTTGTTCAATCTTGCGGAAAATTAAATTTATTTTTCTTGTCTGATTTTAAGAATTAATCATCTATTTTTCGTTAAATCCGTGTACCGTGATTAAAATTTTTGCATAAACAACAGCGATTATTCAATCGAAGAAATAACAATTTAGCTTTGCTAATTATTAACACTCCGTTTCAAAGAAAAAGTACCATGTTAACAACGTAATTCAATTATAAAAGAGATTTTCAAAATATCACAACCCTTTTGCAGAGCAGCAATTTCCTCTCCCCCCCAAAAATTTTCCCTCAAAACCCAAAAAAAAAGAATAATTGAATGCGTAACCTTCCTCGAAATACTCTCCTCTCCCCGTTCCCGCCGCTCTCAATCCCCCATCCGCCGAGCTGTTAATTCGGTTTACGAGCGCCCATCAAGAATAAGCGACACCTGCGCGAAAAAAGCGAAGATCGGCCCCGTCGCCGTTGCAAAGTCGAAACGACCTCCTCTTTCGCTCGCACACACATCCGGCCACATCGACTCGCGCTCGCGACGTCAAACCTTACAGAGGATTGCGCGGAGGCAGGAAGGAATTCATTTAATCCGGCCGGGCCTTTTACGCGTTTAGCCCGGCAGGTTTATGCGCCCCCCTTTTGAAGAATTGTATAAATTTTTTCGAGGGCGCGCTTACGTTTATTCCGGCGTTGCGGAATTTCGCGGCGGTAAGTGGACGACTCTCCTTGTGATACGTCCGATGCCGCCGCGGTGGACTGAAAGGAGCTTTTGCCGCCGTGTGCAAGGATGAAAATGCGAGGAAAGAGCTCGGCATTCGGAGGTGAATTATCCCGGCGCATTGCTGGGATATACTTTTCGTTTTGTGCGAGTGGAGTTGTAATTTTGTACTCTCGTTCGTTGAGGAATATTCTAACATTACAGATGTAAGTGGACGAGAAAAAAAGTCTGCATATATAAAGCTTTCCAAAGATAAATATACTAAAGCTCTTTTTATACTTCAAAATTCCCTCGTCGCGTTACAGTTCGTTTGCTCAACTGATTAATATTACGAGCAAACTCCGTGTAAATGTTAAACATCCACGAGACATTTCGACTTCCGATCTTGCAAAATCCGAAAATCGGCAAGAACCAGCCACCAGTTACTCTCCCAAAAGCCTCGCTCGACGTCCGACCTCCCGGGAATTTCCGAATGGCCGCGGCGCGAAGCCACCTCAGCGCGCAACCCGAGGCTTCTCCGCGTCATTGGCCGGCTCTCTCTCTCGGCGCAGGTAACAGAACGCCGCTGACGATTGCGCCGATGGCGGCTCTCACGGGATCGACCGACCGCCTTCTCTAATACCGAGAAACAGCGGCGTGTCGCGAGAGCCTTATTTTCGCGAGTCTCGCAATCGGCTTCTTGCTTACCGAGACTTGAGAATAGACGCGACGGCTGCGGCGCGTTGCTTTTTTGAGTAACTTAAAAGATGGTTTACTGAGGTAGGCGGGGAAATTGTTTGCTTACGGTTGACTGAGGAGGAATATTGTATGCGGTTATGTTTTCATTTCTGTTAATTAAATTTATGGGAATTATTGTGATTTGTTTGAAATATTAGAGATAAATTTAAATATTGTATTTGAACGATTTTAATTTTAAAAAATTACTGCTCTCATAAATAAACTCTCTAAAAATGAATAAGTGAAATTAGTCCATATATGCACTTATTCTATGTTATAAGTCGTTTACTTTTGTGAATAAGTAAACGACGTTTAACGTAGAATAAGTGCACATGGACTAATTTCACTTATTCATTTTTAGAGAGAAGAGAATTTCCAAGCGTATAAAGTAACTTACCGGTATAACATTCTAGACTGCAATTTTGATCTTTTCTAGTTTACTTGTAATTTAAGAACAATTGAACCGCCGTCAAACGCAGCAGTAAGCATTCTCAAAACGCTTCCAGTCGTCAAAGTTGAAAAACGAACAGTCAGAGCAGCCCGAAACGAAACGCAAATTATTTCCATTTACCCATTTGCCCGCCGACTATTTAAATCTCCCACTGATAACCCAAGCACAATTACTCACTAATCCCAAGCAATCTCCTCCCCGCTGACCCACTTCCCAGCTCTCCCGGCTCTCGGGCAGCAAAAACAGGCCGCGACCGGACGTTCTCCAGCTCTCGCCGCGCGATTTATTCTTGGGTATAGCATGTTTCTCGTCCAGCCGCGAGCGTAAATATTATACAACGGGTGACGACTCGCGCGCGCGGCCGCTTTCCAGGAGGCGAGGAGAGGATGTCACGCCCCAGAGTTGCGTTACCGAGCTGCTGCCCCAGACGTGCCTAATCAGCGCAGCACCGCCGGCTCTGTGTACGCTTTCTTGTTTCGCGTTTGGAAAAAGGCTGACGCGCAGGCATAATAGTTCGCGAAAGAGGCCTTTGTTGAGCGTAATTGGGGTTGCTGCAGTTTTTTTATAGTTTTCATTTTGTTCTATTAATTGCGGTATTTGTGATGGAGAATAAAATGAGTTTAGAAAATGAAGTTGTGTATAAAGTGAAATAAAATGGTGGTTTTCTTTTCCGAAATTCAATAGGTGACTTTTTTACATCATACGATTTAATTTATTTTAAAAAATTGATAGAAATAAACATCTGAAACTAATTTTGAAACATTTTTCTATAATTCTCTGTATAACAGCAGTAATGTTTTTGCGGTTTTCGAATAACTTCAATTAACAATCGTAATACTTTTGATTGTCGCTCTCTCCCAAAAAGAAGACAAAGCACTCGACAACAAACCCAAATCGATCCGCGCATCAACTGATCCCCGAAACCCCTTACTTAACCTTCTAATAAGCAATGCTTATTCATGTAAAATTAACTCAATAACGGGCACAAGCTCGCGCGCCATAAAGCTGGCGAAAGCCTCGCTTGCGCCCCGCGAAGCGTAGGAAAAAAGGCTCGTGGCGTCGCCGCGAAACGACGCTATCCATTATTGTGCTAAATTAGGAAAAGTTTTTCCGGGGCGGGGGGCGAGCCTCGCCCGGATCTTAAATTCATTTTACTTCCGGCCGAGCGATCACCGTGAAAAGAGAGCGCGCCCGGGCTATCTATCATCGGCGTCTCTCTCTCGGTGCCTCGGTCAGGAATCTTCTTATTTTTTAGCCGAGAGCTCCGCCTACCGCCGAGGCTTCTCCCGTTCTCTTCTGACGCGCGCGCGGGAGCTTTTGTTTTTCTCGGTACTCGATTAAATGCAGCTGTTTGCCGAGATTATTTTTTTTTTTTTTCGATTCGATCATGCTCCGGGGAATCTTTTCAGATTTAGAAGCTGGAAAATGTTGATTAATTTTGGATAGTTCGGAAGTGTTTAAGGAAAAGTATTTTTTTTTATTACAGATTTATTATTTTTTGATTATTTTAAAATCTTGTAATAAACTTTAGCAGATGATATAATATTAAATAATGGTATATTAAGTAATAGTCAATTAGCGATAAAAAATTTACTCGTGGTTTCTTACGTTCTAATAGTATAATATAAGATTTCCATTCATAATCCCTAACAAAAGAAATAATAACCCCGTACCAACCCCATACCTATCCTTGCCCACTTAACCCCAAGAAAGCAGCAAAGCTCCATAAAAATCAGTCCCGGGATCTCTCGAGAGCTTTCCTAATTGAGCAATAACACCAGCCTCCTCCTCTATTTATACACAGCCGAACCTCGAGCCCCGCAAACCTCCCTCGGCGAATCGGAATCCCCGCCGACACGCGAGCTTAGAAGCTCCTCTCTCGCTTGGCTCATTACCTTCGCATTGTCATCGCATTACCTGGCCTCCGGGAAAGGGGTGTAGAGAGCTTGGTTTCTTCCTGAAATTATCCGCACTGCGGCGGCGGGAGACTCGGGGAAAAAGGACTCTCTCTCTCTCTCTCCTTCTCTCTCGACCCGGAAAAAAAAGGAGAGCGCGCGCGCGTAAAATTATTCCGTGGCCTCCTTTGTGGCCAAGAGACGGGGGCTGTACGAAAAAGGGGTACGAAAAGAATGCGAGTCCACGAGAGAGGCTAGACGCGGGAGCACTTAACTGCCCGCTGCCGACAATGGAGAGGAGATCTTCTCCGCATTATGACATTCAGTGTCTTGAGGCCTATTCTTGCTTCTTTCGGTCTCTATTGTCTGGTCTCCCCCCGCCCGATCCTCCGGGGGGTTCCTTCGGGTTTGCATGATGGGAAAGAGGAGAGCTCTTCCTTAACCTGCAGGGAAAAACAGCCGCGGCTCTAATTAGTTCTGGGCCGTTTCAGCCGGTAAAGAGGGCATAAACAGGTTAAAGGCTATTGTGGCGACTCTTTGACGCCTCCTCGCTCTTGGGCTTTAATCCTTCTCTCTCTCGCTCTCTGACTCTCTTTGGGGGCTTTATGAGATGCTGCGTTGGGCGCCAGATATCACGCGGAAAATGTCGCGCCGATGCTGCGGGCTGCGTCTTTTGTGCGTTTTTTTTCGGAATTCAGATGGAAAAGTTTTTTTGTCAGCTTCCTGGAGGGTTGGGGTACTCTTTTGAATATCTCTGGGCTGTGACCTAGTTTTTATTGCGTGTTGATAGGCAAAGATTGAAATAACGTTTATTATATCTTAAAATATTAGTAGTTTTAAAACTGCTTTAATAAAGAAAAGAGTCGATTAATCATCAGATTGTGCAAGGCATTTTTTTTAAAGAAGGAAACTTTAATTATGAGACAGTGAAATTTCAAAGCTGTGTTATTAAAAAAAAAAAAAAAAACCCTCTTATTTCATTAAGGTGCCCGTCGTGATTTCAGGATCCCAAACGTCATAAATCACCCTTCGAATCCCGCAGCCCTCGATTAATAATTATTATTTAATACACAATCCAGAGAATAACAAATTAACAGCGGCAGCCGTCGTCGGCACGTAGAAAAATCGCGCCGAGGCGCTGCTCCTCCGCAGGAAAAAGGTAAACGACGCCGCGCGAAGTAAAAAAAAAGAGAGAGGGCGGCGAGGAAGGAAAGAAAAGACGAACCGCCTGTGGAAACTACTTCCACGGGCAGAAAGGAATAAAAAAAAATAGAGAGAGAGAGAAGTATCTCGCGCCGCTGCCGCGCGGAGATGAAGAAAAGAAGGAAGTAAGGAGAGCGCAGCTTTCGCTTGCCTAGGGTAAAGAGAGCGGGGAGGGGATACAGGAGCGGGGTTTGAAAAAGACAGAGCGAAAGAGTCGAAAAGCAGGACACGGCCGCTCTCCGCTCTAATATAAATGTCCCCGGCTCGTGAAGCGAAACGGAGACATTCGCTAATTAAAAAACTTGAAAAATTAATACACATTTCTCTCTTTCTCCGTCCCTCTCTCTCGGTGCCGCGACTCTGCGCCCTTAATTTCTGGTATCTGATCAGCCATCTGTTCCTCTCGGGCATCGCGAGGAGCTGGGAGAAAAAAAAGCGGATCGCCTCGTCTTCTCCGATCGCCGTCACCCCTCCCCCCTCCCCTCTTCATTAGTTTTCGTACGCGCGAGATTTGAATGCAGTGACGGATTGGACACTTTTTTTCTTTTTTTTGCTCGAGGGATCGATGCTAATTAGGGAAGCATTGGATGTTGAGCAGAAACGTGATTTCATTGGCATTGTTAATCAATGCAAATGGGAATTGGTACAGAATAAGTTAGTTACGGTAACGCGTCATTTATTAATCCTAAGCCTTATACATCGGAAGAAATTTCTTTCCCCAATAAGAAAGAGTCTGCTTAAACCAATGAGGAGTACGATAAAAGACAGCCGCGAGCGAAGGCAAAGGCAGGGCTTTTATTTGGCGGCAAACTTGTCAAGCGCGTAATGAACAGGAAGAGGAGTGTTTGAAGTGAATCGAGATTTCGGCGCTGAGCCCAGCTCGTCGCCGATAAAGCGAACGAATTGACTCGTTCGTATTTATTGCTCGGTACTTGCGACTCTCTCCTCGTCCCTCGCGCCGTCTCCTCTCTTATATAACGCGGCGAGGAAGTTTCGCCTCCCCCCCCCCCGCCTCCTCTCTCATATCGGCGAGGCGCACTCCGCCCAAACAATGGCTTCCATATAATTGCTTTTATAGCTCAGTGAACGCTAAATATTCCATACTTTTGCTCTCCCGCTGCTGTCGCTGTCGCGATTCCGCCGCTCGATCGTCAGTCAGCCGATTGGGTAAATATTCGCGAGAGCGCGCGCCCCGCTTCCTCTTCCTCCTTCGCTTATATACCCTCTTGTGTTTCGGAGGCTCTCGGGGAGGTTACTTATTTTTATGTTGGAGAGAAGTGTTTTACATGCGAGCGATCGTTAAGACATTCTTTAAATAATTTCTCTAGTATAAAATCTACCGCAAATCATTTTTAATCAATAGAAATAAGTTTTGAATGATACTAACTTGCAAGAACTTATATAGCTTTACGAAAGAAATAAGCTTGAATATTTCCTTGTGTATACTAATTTAAAACATAACCATAAAAGAATATTTTACCATACAATTACGTAAAATCTAATTCTTATTTGCGTCCTTCAACCAGATTGCATAAATGTAAAGAATTGCTGATCGATGCACTTCGGACGTCGTGTGCAGTAGCGAGAAGCTTATATCGGCCATTAGCATGGACAATCGCTGGTCGTTGACCACCCAGCAGGAAGCGTAAGGGGGCCATTTAATGCAGGAACCGAGTCCTTCCTTTTTTACCGTCCTCGGCTCCATACATCTCGCCGTGACAATACTGCGGAAAGCTGACCGCATCAGATATTCCGCAGCTCCGCGCGTCGTCTGTCCTTCGAGCTCGGAGTCTCGGGGGAAAAAAAAAACTTTTAATATAAAAAAGATAAAAAAAGTTGCTTTATACGACGTTTCAGCCTTTTATAGGCCAAATTCTGAATGTAATTTTAGAGAGAAGATCAATTTCAGGGCATAGTAAAATCTTGTCGCCTTCGTTAGGAGTTAAAATAGGAGAACTCGTCGTTTGGCCTTCTGACTCTAAATAAACGAAAGTATCGTCATCTACAATTATTACTTTAATACCTTTTTCCAAAGTGACAAATCAGCGATATACACTTCGCGCCGTAAATTACAAAACAATACAAATAAAGTAGAAAAATACTATAATAAACTTCCCTCGGCCATAGAAAACAAATCATCCCCGGCCCAACGCCCATAACTCCTTTGATTCAATAACGAGAAAATCTCCGGGAGCCATAAAGCCGTGTGGCGCGAAAGAGCGAGACACACCACCCCCGTTAGCTTCCCGGCGGCCGGATAAAGACACAGAGGGAATATCCCTTCGACCGCGAGGTTCGGCTTGGCTTTCCGGTCATTCGAACTCGGGGGGGAGTCCTGCCTCCCCCCCATCCTCCCCCGAGTCGCCGATACAGCCGCGATCAGCGTTAAACGCCGCAGCGAACTTTGCTCTCTCTCTCCCTTCTCCAGAGCCGCCGTAATTTTCGCGAAATCAGGCGCTTCTTTCACTTTCGGGGAAAGCCGAGGGAATCGTCGAACTTTATTGCTAAATACCGGCCGATCAGCAAATTCGCCAAGCCTGCCGACGACCCTTGGACTTTATCCCCCGGTGCCAGAGGAGCTGACGACGTCGGCCGCCGATTTCGGGGACAATTTACGTGTGAGGATTGTCGTCGGGATCTTTTTTTTTTTACGAGGTGACGGCTGCGGGTTTTGTTTTTTTTTTCTATTTTTTTTTATTCGGACCGGCGCGATGCTGAGGTTTCTGAATTCCGAGGAGGAGCAGTGATTGGTAGCTTTGAATTTGACGAATGATTGAAAACTGCGTAAATGAAATTTTCTTTTAAATCCGTGAAATAGATAATACTGATGTATCTCGATTTGAGATCGTATATCCGAAATATTTTGAGAGTCGCAGAAGGCAGTTGGATAACTGAAAATAGTATCGAAATTTTCAGCCAAGTCTTGCTTATCTGATAGCTAATTCAGGGAATCGGAGAATCTTTATATACTGCTAAACGTTGTCCCAGCAGTTGATATTCCACTTTTAAAGTACACCTGCCAAAATAGAATCAAACGCTACCTGCAACTCGACTTTTATCGAATAATCCGGACCGGTCCGATGCATCGGTAAACTATCAAATCGATGCTAATCCAGTCTCGCGAGTAAAAAGAATTTTATAATCTTGACGCAAAAGCTATCTCCGCGAACGCTGCATTCTTCATATATTTTTGGAATCCCGGAATTACGGAAGAAATCGTGGTCACCTGATTACGCCGACAGTAAAGAACGAAATTAGAAATCCCAGCTGGATTACAGAAAAACGAGCTATTCTCACCCCTTCTTATTTAAGACCATACACGATATATTTCGAGTAAAAAAGGACATATTCCCAATCACCCAGCATCCCAGATAATCGAGTAGACCGACCGACCGAACCGCCTTCCCCACATTTTCCTCGGCACATCCCGCTGACCCCCTTGCCGAGTCGAGTACACGAAAATAACCAGCTCTCCGGGCGACTCAGCGTTGGCTTCGTCGCCGCCGCGCGTGAATTCCCACGGGACTCGCGCTGCACGTGCGATATGTGGGCACGAACGCCTCTCTTCGCCGCGGCCTTCCTCGGCGGTGATGTCGGAGGTGCTCGCGCAGCAACCGCCGCCGCCGCGCGGACACCTTCCTTCCGACAATTAAGTCATGTTCACAATGGGAATTGAAAAGCCCCGGGCTGACCGCTGCTGACCGAGCCGTTTGGCCTCTCTCTCCTGTCCCTGCTCTTTCTCGCGCGGCAAGAGGGAGAAGCCGGGGGCGGTAAGAAATTCCGGGGAGGAAAGTGCTTCGTTGTAATTTTAAGGACTTGCAAGAGTTGTTTGGGTAATGGGAGCGCGGCTCCGTTAGGTAATTTCGCGGAGTACTGTTTGTACTTCTCTAATTCTCGATTGTGAAAATGCGTTTCGAAGGAGCTAAAACCTCTAAATTCTCTCGAGTAACATTCCACCGAGCCGCCAAGGTAAAAAATTCACACCGCGTTCGAGCGAAATAAAGTGTACATCAGCCAATACAATCGTCACTCCTCGGAGCACAAAAACGAAAGCAAAGAACGACAAGCGCCGACTTTAATCACATCTACAATCCCGCGGGGTCCAATAAATCCCTCCTCGCCCTCTCTCACCCCCCGCGCCCGGATTTCCATTGGATCGCAAATTTTTCCGACGACTCCCCCCGCCGCGCGCGCCTCCTTCGGCCTTCGGAATATTCGGGCTTTCTTTTTCGGGCGCAGCAGCAGGGCTCGAATATCGCCAGTCTCGTGTCCTAATTAACGTCGCCTTCGCCTCTCTCTCGGCGTGAAAAGGGTGAGCGCCCGCGCAAACCACCGACGAGCGGCGCAGGGGGGGTTGTGCGCGGGGCGATCGTTCTTCCTCTCTCGCTATTTTTCCCCCGCCTCCTCCTCTCCCCGGCGGTCCTTTGAAAAATTTCTCCAGCAGCGGCGGCGGCAGACGGCGGGACTGTTCGAGAGGGATGAAGATTAATTCGTTCCGTCTTAATCGTATCAAAGTTTGAGAGCCGACTCGGAAACGGCCGGCTGAACTCTTTCACTCGTTCCTCTTTTATTTTAGCCCGGGCGGCTTTCTCTCTCCACGCTGATTCTCCATCCCGTCGCGGATCCGCGCCTTCGGCAACTTTTTACTTTTCGAGCCACCCCCCCGCGTCGGGAGGGAGGAGGGCAAAAGCCAGGGGGC
>UCOM01001348.1:0-43403 GCA_900474385.1 Ormyrus pomaceus
TTTTTTTTGTAAATATTTTTCTTTTGTTTGATAACACCCATAGCTATTTCATAAAAAATTATTATTTTAAGACAAATTAAGATTAAATGTAAATTTAAATTTAAATTTTCGCGGCTTTTTTTAAATGACCAATCAGCAACAGTTTTAAAATGCTTCATTCTAAATCCATCACTTTTTTATAAGAGGAGAAAATTATTGATAGATTTAATGTTAATTAGTGTTGAGTATTATTTTGGTGTTGCATTACTTTTAAGTTTTGAAAGTAGGTCAGTAAGATATTAATATCTAATGATTCTGTGTTTAAATTACATATTTCATAATTTTAGCATTTAGATAAACACTGTTTATAATTGAAGCGCGCACAATAAATTTATTAAAATCTACATTCTTATAAATTAGTTAATAAATAAATATTATTATTTTATATTTTTCTTCAATGTTCTATGTTATTAAAAACTAGTCTATATTTTAATTTGACATTATGTATTGAGTCTTTGCACATTATGCTTAATAATAAAAAGGTCGCTAGGTTAAATATACGTACAAGTCTGTGCTTAAACACATGTTTGGTTTATCGTTATAGGGGCGAGTCTATACACATGACATTTATAATGGAAAATAAAATCAATCTGCTTTTTCTACTTTATCATAATACGGTATTTCTTGTTGATATTATAGTTATATTTGTCTCCAACAATGTAATAACTCTCACGGATTATTGTGTACATTATGCAAGATCGCGCATCAAATTTTCAAAAATTTCGATCTGCTTATGCATAATCATGTATGGTCATTCCCGAACTTTGACTTGGAATCAAAGTTCATAAACACACGTGATCATGAATTTTCATGAAACAGCAGATTCATGCAAGTTCACTGACTTACGGTTACGAAATAATAAAACAAAATTTCTATTGTCCTTTTTTCAGTTGCATTTCAGTGCACACTTGCATGAATATTAACGTTTGACCCTTCATGCTTATTCCATGTCAAATTTTAGTTGAGACGCATGATTAAGTAAGAAGTAAATGCATGTTCATCCACGACAATAATATAGTATTTTGTATTATCAATTAAAAATTTTTTTACTGAAAACGTTTATACCGACTATAAATAAAATGAGGATTAAACTTCAAGGAATGAAAAATACTACTATTTCGAAATAAGAAATGCAAAATTAGATGTTGAAAGTTATTGCAAATACACTATTTCATTGTAACGTTTAATGTCTTCTGCAGGATACTAAATTTAATTTATTCGCAAGACAAAAAAAAAAATTATATGCAAAAATTCTCTCCGTCCCAAAGTAAATATTCTAAAGCCCTAAGATTTACAGAGTCCGTAACTTCAGTGCCGCGCATTCAAAGCAGCGCATGCATACATACTCTTTTTGCCCCATCAGATTTCTGGACAGCCGCCGCTAAAGGCAGCCCGGCTCAAAATTCAAAAACGATCCCCGAGCTTATATCGCCTGCATCAATAGTAAATTACATCCGTAGCTCGGAGACGTCCGCGGACTCGCGCGCGGCTACTCCCCGGTGCAGCTTGCATTAATGCGAAGGTACCCTTACCTCTCTCTCGCGGGGTCCGCCTCTGCCGCGGCGGCGTGTATACGAACGTATATATATATATATATATATACCCGTACTCGCTTCTCTCTCTCACTCGAGGCCAATGATTTGCTCTTACCGGAATCATAATTCTCCGTGAAGGTCGCGCGGCGGTGTGTGTGCCGGCGCAGCTCCGATCTCTCGAATCGGCGGCCTTGAACGGGCCTCAACCATAACTAACGCCACTTATCGCTCACGGCGCGCGCGCGCAGGA
The DNA here is from genome assembly GCA_900474385.1 of Ormyrus pomaceus. NCBI lineage: Eukaryota > Metazoa > Arthropoda > Insecta > Hymenoptera > Ormyridae > Ormyrus > Ormyrus pomaceus. The sequence goes on from UCOM01001348.1 coordinate 1,825, forward strand.
CAAAATTACTCCTCCGTCGTTCATCTCTCTCTCTCTCTCTCTCTCTCTCTCCCCCGGTGCGGTTTTCGAAACGCGCGCCTTGCACTACTAGCAGATCTTAAGGCTTTAATAATGACAAGCTCGTAATAAGGCCGAGCAGCTCATTGCGAAAAGTATTGCGGGGCAATAAAAATTATCTCACTTTTCGTCGAAGCGGCGAGAGGGAGAGAGAGAGAGCGGCTCTAATTTTTCTCCGATATTTTTTCCTTTTTTTTCGCTCTCCTTCTCGGGGATATTACGAGGTTTAATGGACGGCGCGACGCGGTAATGGAAAATCTATGGCACATGACGAAAACAACGGCGTTCGTTGATTTTATGGAGAATTAAGTGCCGAGCGAGTGATAAGTTTCTTAATAAGAACGATGACTGTGTGCATATAGAGCGGGCTTTTTGCGGCCGGGGATGATTTATCGCGTCGGCCGAAGGGCGTTTTGCAATTTTTCGGATTAACCAATGAAATTGATAGTAAACTCTACTTTTTCAGCTTTTCTCGAGCTCGTTTCGAGACGTGTTCGTTTCTTTTTTCTTTTTTTGAATATTTTTCAAGAAGTTTCCTTATATAACTCATTTTAATAGGCGCTGATCAATTCCGAGGCATATTAAATAGTTTAAAAAGGCTTTACGGCTTTTTAACCACGTTCTAATTAAACTTCCGCGTAAGCGTTTGGCAAGGACAGTCGTAAAACATTCCAAAGGTACTCGTTCGGATATTCATCAATCCGCAGCTTACACGCAAAGCACTTAAACAATGCCCGGCTCTCGGAACGGTTACCGGTTCTCTCTCTCTCTCTCTCTCTCCTCAGTCGATAATTTTTCATCTCTCCTCTCGGCGCTGCCTCAATTCCGTCGCGTCTCGGCCGACTTGGTCGGGACGATAGGTAATAAGTAAAGTGAATTCGGGCCGTACACACCGGCCTATAAGAAGGCGGGCCCCGGGACTTTCTATTTTAATTACCGAAATGCCTCCTGCGCCTCTCTCGTATCGCCGCGGCGATCATAAATTTTCTCCCGCGCGCCGCGCCGCGTCATCTCTCTCTCTCGCGCGCGCGCGTCAGTCCGTCGTTCGGCGCGTCGCGCGATTTCATTCCGTTCAATTATACGAGGAAGGAGAGAGAGACGCGAGAGAGCTTGGAGAAAAAACCTCTCTCGATTCGCTTCGGGCGACCGCAAAAAAAGAGTCCGCGAGCGAGAGAGAGAGGGGCTGTAAAAAGCGAGCGAAACGTTGACGCACTTGACATTTATTATACGGCAGTTTTATGCCCGACATTTATTGTACGGCAGTTTTATATAGTACGAGGCCTCTCTTTTCTGCTCGTTGCTGCGCGGAGGAAGAGAAGAGGAGAGACATTCGTCTCCCGGACACTTGCATGGCCCGTTGGCTTTGTACCCACCACCGCGCGGCCGCCGCCCCCTTTTGGGCCTCTCTCGGAGTGGTGCGCGAGAGTATAAAACGCGACACCTCGACGTAAAAGATGCGCCTTTATTTATGCGCCTTTGCCCTTTGATTAATTTATTTTTCGAGAAATTCAATCTCGCGCGCATTCGATTTTCGGCCGAGGCTTGGCTCAGCTTCGCGGGAAGGCGATTGTGCAAAGAGTCTGTGTGTGTGTGTGTGTGCGGCTCCTCAATGTGTGTAACTTGTACGTCACGTGATATACGTATGTGCACTTGTAATTCATTGCACAGATATAAATGTGTATGGAGGAGACAAACAATTGCTTTGCAAACAGATGTACTAGATATTTTAAGAAAATAATAAATTCTACGCTCTTTATGGTACTGCAAATAAAGCGTCTTGTCATATACTTGGGACTATTAACAGCTCTTACTGGGAGTTAAAGTTTCTTGTATCTTGCATTGAGCGTGTTAAAGTTCGATAAACGTACCTTTTTTCTATATGTCTCGTTTTTTTTTTTTAAGAAACTAAATGTCATTATACAGATGGTGTTTTCAAGTAACCTTGTAAGAATATCGTTTTTCAATGTCGAACATAATTAAGAAATACCTTATGGAGATTCTCATTTAAAAAGTAATAAAACAGTTATGGGTTTCATTTTCGAAATAAATACTTTATATAGATTTACTGAAATCTACTAACAGTTTTATGCAAAGTATCGATAACGAACACCGATTTTTAAGCTATTATTGCATTAACGATTCTTTTATCTTTATTGAATTAAAATTTTATCAGCCTTTCCAGAAATCCATTTTTTAAAAGATAATTTATTGCATTTTATCACCATTACAAACGTCACAGAGATATAGATACCGAATAATCTTGAAAATTCAATTTAAATAAAAAAGAATCATTTAGATTTTCAGTTTTTCTTTCGACTTGGACAGAATTAACGTTCGCACTTCCGCATTTGAATGATGTATGCAGGATAGGCGTGAATACGAAATTCCCGCTTAGATTTCCTCAAAGGAATTTGTTACAAGTATCTAATTACTTCCATTCGCGAATAACACACATATAACAGTATAAAATTTGCCTGGCATTAATATGCAAACAACTCGGATTTGTATTCAAACACGAGATAGATCGAATAGCCTTTTTAATGGCTTAGTTTACATTGTAAAATCATAAAAAGCGCGCATAACCGCTAGGACTCGGCGAAGATTGAGACAACGTTTTGTCGCAAGTGCGTACCGATCCTCAAATTGATATGCCTTTGGCGTCCGCGGCACAGCTTAGGCTTCCAATTACAATGTATTACGATCCGCTCCCTCCTCCGGCCGTTTTGTTTTGAAAGGGGGCAGAGCTCCTGCGCGCGCGTCAAATCACGCTTTCAGCGCACGATTTTTAGGCATAATTATATGCGCGCGCGGGCCGCTCGCGGGCAAAAGATTTGCGGAAACTCGCGCTTGCCGCCGCCGCCGCCGCCGCGCTCGCCGGGGCAAAAATAGAAATTGAATAGCCGTCGCTCAACCTTTCTACGCGCAGCTTGAATTTAATATCAAGATCGCGCGCGAGCGAGCGAGCGACCGTTTCGCCGCTTGGCCCTGAACGGATTTACCGTTCGCGCATATAAGCAACAGTTTTCTGTAGGCTAGGAAGTGCCTGCCTGGACTGATTCTTATACAGTCTCCCTCTTTTTCTCTCTTCGATCGCAAGGTCAGCTTCTCTCTCTCTCTGTCTCTCGTATACGAGCGCCGAGCTTGAACCTGAATTCGTGCCAAAAATAGGAGAAGCCCAATTCTTTTATTTTTTTTATCGCCCGGCAGTAAAACGCCGGGAGCGTGAGAGGAAAGGTAAAGGCGGCAATTAAGCGCGCGCTTCGTATTTTTAAAAGCGGAGAGCTTTTGCCGGTTTCCCCATTAATTCATGCCACGGCGGACAAATCGATCGAGATTGCTCTCTCTCTCTCTCCGAAGAATCGATTCGACGCCGCGCCGCGAATTAGTTTAGATTTTTACGTTGTTTTGACAGCGCGGGCAATTATAGAGGCATAAATAAAAGCGGCGATCGGCGCCGAAACTTTCATCTGGACGGTAATGCGCCAGTAAACTGCACGATGTACTGGGAGGTGTTTGAAAAAAATTAAAAGGTTCGAGAAGATATTCCCGCGGTGTTAAATGTTTCGGAGTTTATTTCACCCGCGAGAGGTCGTCCTTGAGCCGACTGAATAAATGTTTGCACAAGCTTTCTTATAAGGTGTAAGCCGTGAGTTTATTTCATTATAAGACAATGTTTTAATTATTGTACATGTAATAATTAAGTCGGTGCTATCCATAACAGCGCGTAAAATGATAAACTTGGGTTACTTGAACGGAATTATTTTTAGAGGTTGTCCTTGAGAAGACTGAATAAATGTTTGCATAAATTTGTGTATATAAAGCTATATGTGCCGAGTTTATTTAAATAATATAATATTTTTATTTTTGTTATTCCACCCGAATGAATGAAGCTCAATGGCAGCGATGAATTTGAACTAAATTCGAATCACGGAAATCTTTATTCGTCTTCCTTCAGTTATACCCCGCATTTAAAATCTCCATCCAAATCGAATGAGACGAAAAAAAATTCTAGAAAGTGATCTTCGCAGTGAATAAACCGATCAGCGGCTCCCGAGTTTTTTACAAGTTTACATAAAAAAAAATTATACAACCCGCCTCTTTTCGAGCTTGATCGTCCAGCTAATTGCCGGATTATCTAACCGGAGCGCGTCGCGCTCGACTCGTCACTTTTACAACTGGCGTTTACATAATTGCCGCCGATCGATTCTCGCTTCTCGGAAAATGGTCAATCGAGCAATAAAGTGGCAGAGCTGCCGAGGAGGGCATTTGCACTATTTCGGACGGGCTCGAATCTATGCCGGGCGATTACGGCGATGATCGTTTTTAATTACAAGGTCGTCCCCTTCTCTATCTCTCTCGGGCGCACTTGAACCTGAAATCGGCGAGAGAGCGCGCCGCCAGAAATAGCCGGGCCGCTGTGTGCGTGAGCTCGTATACGCATAGGCGACTCGGTGCCAAGCTCCGGATTTATATAGGCTCTCTCTCTCTCTCTCTCTCTCTCCGTCTCTCTCCCGTTCGCGAATATTATGACGCGCTTTCACTCTTCCATGGACGGCGCGGAAGGTTTGACGACAGTCTGTGCAGTGGTGTTTTGTTTTTGCCCCGCTCCTCCTCCTCCTCTGGATTCTCGGGAATTCGCGCGCGAGCGAAGGCCGCCGTGAAATATATATATAAGGCCGCGAGAGGAGGAGAGCTGCGAAAAATCGCGCGAGCTTAGAGCTCTTTATTTATAGCGCTGTCTGTAATTTTCGATTTAGCGATACCTCAAGGTCAGGAGCAATTTTTCCCTCCATTTGTCCGCTTGTCGTGGAAAAGTGCCGCCGTCGCGAGCACCGCCGTTCAGCTGTAAAAATACATTGAGAAATGTGTGCGAGCCTTTTCTCCCCCTCTCGTCTTTGAGCTCTTTCGCATCTATACCACTTATACAAGTTCCGCCGCCGCCGCCGCCGCTGCAGTGCTTACTTTTTTCCGTTTAGCGCGCGAGGTTGCGGTGCAAGCAGTTGCGGTGATAAATCTATCAATTATAGGAGAGCGATTCTTTGCTACCATCCGCTTTTTTACGATTCCGGGGCGCGCTCGGGATCGATCGCGTGTTTATAAAAATAATAATTGCGCCTGGCGGAGGCTAAAGTCAAAACAGCCGCGATTTTCAAGCCTGATTTATATCGCTCGTATAGGATAATACGTGTGAACAGGTCACAGTCGGGGCGCGATAAATCAGGTTTTGAGAATCTACATGTTTTCGTGGAATCTCGTCGAATGAATCTCGACGAGATCTCTAGAAAAACAAACTTTGTTTTTAATTGTGGCTCGATTTAAGCAAATTATCGGCAGCCGAGTTTATTAACCTTTTTCTAAAGCGCACTTTAATTTAGTCTTTTTTAATCAAATTGATGTGTAATTTTCGAAACCGATTTGTTATTAGTTGCGTAATACTATAATTTACAAGAAAATCGCAATTTTCTGTATTTGAATAACTTTAACGATTCACGAAATAATATTTATCGCGTCGAGCAAAAGTACAATAATTATATAATCGTACAAAGTAATTTGAAAAAGTTATTTAATAATGATGGATTTGCTAAAACAGATGCACAACACACCTTAAAATAAAATTTAACGACGCCACCATCATTAAAGTTTATAGAAGTAAATTATAAAGTTCATAAATATTTTAGCAGATCTAATAGTCGAACGAACTAATGATTAAAACCATAAAACCTTCCGGTTTTGGTAGATTAACTTGGATAACATCTGGGCCTATTACTTTCCCTCTAGAAAACGTATTAATTTTCGAAAAAAAAAATCGAAAGTTTAAAGGCCACGAAAACAAATCCATGAATAATTTTGAATAATCTCGGAGCGATCTCGGACGAGCGCGGAACGTTTCCGATATGCGCCGCGATCCGACTCTCGGAGATCCTTCGTTAAACCAATTTCTGCCGGGGAGAAGTAATAAACGAAATTTGCATCGATCCGCGCGCCGCGCCGCGACTCGTGGGTGGTCCTGATATTGTTACGTGGAAACACGTTTTGCGCAAGGATCCGAAAGTCTTGGGGTCTTCATTGATATTAAGGCGCTCGGAATTCTGCCTCGGCTCGCGGATTCCCCATAAAACTTTTTTAACGAGCCAGTAGTAAAACATCGGCACCGTTGCACACCTGTTTCGAACAACCGTTTTTAAAAAAAAAAAAGCTTAACGTCGCATACAAAAAGCCTAATTTATACCTTCGAAAAACTGCTCCCCTTTGGAGCAGAAATATATATGGTTATATATACATATCCTCGAGTCCGCTTCGAGAGCGGGCGAATTGATTAATCAACGTTCGAAAAGACGTTTCGCAGAAGTTCTCAATAAGATTTTCATGAATGGAAGGCCGGCGACGAAAGTAAATAACTTTCGGAACTCATAAAGCGTAATCTAATTTAAAACGCACAAGGAGCGAGAGGTTAATGGTTCGCTCGCTCATGCTATTGACCGAGTGCCGTCAACTTTGTTTTGACCGAAGGGAGGACGAGAGGAGCCTAAAAATAAAGCACGACGCGCCCCGGGAGAAAAGCTGCAGCAAGTCCATTTTCGCCGTCGTTATATTAGGTGCGCGCATATATATACACGCATCTTTGCACGAGCTGCGGCTGCAGCTCTCCGCGCGCCGAGTGCGTCGCGCCTGGGGAAATTATTGACCCGGCCGTGTTCGTCTCATTGGCCGCGCCGACGATGACGACGACGTACGCAGCCGCTGAGGACGACGACTGGCAGGAAATCGATAGTTGATGTCTGAATATCAATAATTTATGCACGCGCCTCTCTTCGAACGAGCCGCATGAAATGCCGTCTTATTTGATAGGGAAAGCTTATTTTCTCTTTATTCGGTCGGCCTTTTTTCCCTCCCCGACGTGTCTTTCTCTTTTACCTCGACGATGTGCGTTATAAAGCTTAGTTTTTGCCCGCGTAGCAATGATCTTATGGACGATGACGCATCATTCGCTTGCAAATATTTTGTCTATGATGGGTTGCGAAAGGTGACTCGTTATGATATATACCTATAGCGCGTTTACGGAGTTAGTTGTTGTTTAGTGGTTGAGAAAAAAAGTTTATTTGAAAAAATGAGTCTTTTGTAACTTTTAATCTACGGAGCTTTAATATAGACAATTTAAAAGGCAATAAATCAAGGCTGAAACGTCACATTTATCAAGCAATAACATATCTTTGATCTTTGAAATCTATACATGAGAATCTAATAAATGCTAATGCAGCGGATTCGAAACGGCAGATAAAGATAACTACGTCGAAGCTCAAATTTTTCCCAATTTCCCTCCTCGCAGATTTATCCTGCAAGCCAACGAAACATACGAATTATAGGAAAATAAACAAAGCTATTAAAAAGCCCAGCCGAATCGCGAGCTTTCGAAATCTCGCCTAAAATCAATACCCCGGAATCAGTAGATTCCTAAGCGTTTAAAGCCCGACGCAACCTCCGTGGCATTAAAGCCAAGAAGAGCGGCGAGGCGAGAAGAAGAACCCGAGCTCCGGCTCCGGGGTAAGTGTTAGAAAAATGGCAAATCGATCGTCTCGGAGCCGAAGCTCTCGGCGCAACAACACACACCGGTCCACAGAGCCGAACCCGCCGCCGCCGCCGCCGCCGCCGCGCGAAAGAGCGGCCGCAGTCAATAGTTATCCGGGCGTTGCTCGCTCCGGCGAAAGATGGGCTTATAGCTAGCGATCGAGGGCAATGGTTAGTCCAAGGTCTCTCGGGTTCAAACCCCCGCCGCCGCCGCCGCCGTCGCCGCGATGTGCAGCGCTTCCTCTCTCTCTCTCTCCTCCTCGCCGGCTGCTCGCAAACAACAAGCTCCTCCGTTCCTAGAATAGTCACCAGTCGGCGAGGAGAGAGAAAGAGAGAGAGAGAGAGAGAGAGTGGCTGACATTTCGCCTGTAAACATTTTGCGAATCGGAATAATAATTCCCGAACGTCGAGCGAGAGAGAGAGAGAGAGAGATGTAGTCGGTGCATGTGGGCGTACTGCACGCACACTCGCCGCTGCATCCTCGGGAAATACGATTCCAGGTGTTTCTTCCAGCCTCGATCTCTCTCTATCTTGTTTTCTCTCTCCTCGCCTCTCTCTCTCTCTCTCTCTCCGCCTCATCGCATCCTTCTGGCCGCTCCTACACTTCGTTTTTTGCCTTCGCGGGCTGCTCCTCCGCCGGCTTTTACGTGTATAAGGCGCTCTCGCTTCTTGAAATTGTACTTCGGCAGAGCTGAGATTTACTGCGATTTAGTTCATTTTCAAAAGCTCATTAAAGTACAATCAGTTCGGAATTGTGTTAAAAGAAAATTAGCCTATTAAATTTTTTAAAAAATCCTGAAATACGAAGCCTAATGGAACTTTGGCCGTATTTTAGCTTGAAAATTGTTTAGTCTGCTATTTCGAGGCATGTTTGTAAGCATTTACTCCTTTCTCGAATTATCGAAGAATTTAAATTCTGTTTTAATAGAGCGACGGCTTGTTCTAAAAAAACAGTTCCGGGGAATTTCTCCTTGCTCCTCCTCCATCTTCGAGCTTATTTCGGCTTTACGTAGATCACTGGAACGGGAGAAGAATATTTGGCGCTTTTACCTTGACCTTTTTTCAAATTTCAACTTTAGAAAAGCTTATGGGAAAAAATAATGGAATGGCCCAAGGATTTGCTCAATTTTACCGGAAAGCTTATTCCTCGTCTTTTATAGAGGATAAAAGTGCTGATTAAAATTTCCCTGAAACAATTAAAATTGCTTATTTTAAATTTGTAAAATTGTCCCCCTTTTTTTTACAAGTTTTCCTTGCCAATCACGATTAAATCGCTTTTATCACTTGTAATTAACTTGTAGTTAATAAATGTATTTGCTTTTAATACTTAATATGCGCTGGATATATATAACGGCTTTAACGATCGAATGATAAAAAAGCCTATGAATATTGCCGAGAATATTGCGAGGAAAAATATTTAATATTTATAAACAGTAGCAGATTAAATTATTTTCGTATCCATCTTGATTGCGAATTAAATAATCAGTATTCATGAAAACATTAGACCATACGTTTGTCTTTAGCAGAAACGAGTTTTTCGAGAGCTAAATTATGGGCAGCATAAAAAAAAAAGATACTTTACGCTTATAAGCAGTACAAACTCATTAATTCAGCCATTAAAGCCACGGCGTCTTTAGTTACAAATTTGGACAGAACGTCGCGGACTCGTTTCGAAATTAAGCTGCTTAATCTGTATTTCGACGCCATTCCAGTTTAAAGTTCACCCGGCAGTCCATTAGACATCCGGGTCAAAGAAATCAAATTCAAATTATCCAAAAGTGTGTCGTATACTTGGCGTAAATACCGCACTATACACGGCGGAGTTGACTTAACCCGCAGCCAAGTGATGAATGTAGTCGTTAGACGTTATCTATGTAGGATGCCCCGAAAATGTATAATGCGTCGATTTATAAATGTACGTGTTGCGCTGATTTTAGGTTTGAGGAGCTGCTGCTGCTGCTGCCGTCGCTACTGCTGCTGCTTTCGGCTGTATAAACAAAACGAATAAATATATGGCGAATTTTGCATGAATTATTCAAATACTAATTAAAGCGCACATTAAATATTTGAATAGGACGCTTAATCATGTTTGAAAAGTAAATCATCAAAATGTTAAACCTGAATAATAACGAGACGTATAAAGCAAAATGTTAATTACACGCTCGTTTATAACCGTTCGTTAATTTACATCTTTATAACTAATAAGTTGCGTGCTTGATTTCTAAATGGAATCAGCGGCTGAAATTTATCAGTCAACCGTCATTTTACCACCAAAGTTTATCCCGTTTACCTCGCATCGCTTTCCATACTTAATGAATAATACGAGTACTCGGTATTAATTTTCCAACAAAATCACTTCAGCGTAAAAGTGACTCTGCTGTTAATGAAAAAAAAAAAAAAAAAAAAAGTGTAAACAAGTCTTCGTAATTTTCATGGCTTTTTGCAAAAAAAGGCTATTTAAGGAGCCGCGTGATTTTCCGTTGATGTGATTAATTTTTTTTTCCTTTCCTTTTTGCAAAAGTCATAAATTACAATGATTCAACGCTCGCGAGCTCAGTCAACGGTATCATTTAGACTTGAGCGTCACGGTGGCTAAGCAACGAGGCATTGATTATGCCATTTATGACGGAGACTTCGAGGCTTTAATCCTGGAATTATCGAGATTGTTAGATACACATCTTCATGACGGGGCCTATCTTCGCTCGAACTGCTTTGCGTCCCTATCGGACGCTGCAATCCGAATCAAAACTGCGCTCTCGCAGCTGCGCGTCTCGGGGTATAGGTGTAAGTATGCGCATATTGATTATGCTAGTGAAGATTTTAGCCGACGATAATAAACGCTGCTGCAATTTATTTTTTCGGAGGAAACTTAGGAGGAAGCGATTTATCGCCAAAAATGACATCAAAGTAAATATTCGAGGAGATATTCAAGTCGCAAATTATTTTATGGAAGCGGACGTTTATTTTTTATTTACGCAGTTATAAAATTCAGTGTTTTAAATTGCTATTTTCAATAAGATATTCAAATATTTATCATTTATATAAGTTATCGAATAAATAGACGACACTTTTGGATTAGCTGGTCTAAAATTAGAAATTGTCTTCTGCTGTATTTTTAGAATTTACTTATTTCGATATTAAAAAATGTACGAAAATTTTGAGAAATTCAAAAAAATCCGTCTGCTTTCAGAAGAATTTGTCAAATAAGTTTATGTATTTCACAGGAAGCATACAACTGTCATTCCGGCTTCGTTTCATCCGCTCGAAGAGAAACTTTGAAACTGAGCCACGTTTGATCTCTAGATTTTATAGTAAGCACTCTAGATATCAAGTTCTACTAAATAAGGAAACAATAAAATCTTTATACACTGTATAAGTACGTCGATTTTTTCCAAATTTACCGTCCTTATTTCGAAGCGAAAAGTTATTCAAATAAAACGTTATATTGCAACATTCTCCACCGGCCGATGAAACTTTGCCGATAAAGTTTATATAGAGGCTGTTGAATCGAGCATCATTCGAAATCAGCCGGCAGCGGTTTTGAGCTCTCGGGCCGCTCGCTCGGAGAGGAGGATAGACAGATCGGCGCTGGGGGTTTATTTAAAGTTTCGCGCGCGCGGCGCAGCTCTTCGTGCGGAGCGCGGCTCGCGTGCTTGCCTTAATAAAATGAGGCACTAAATAGCCCCCGCCGATTCGAAATAATTTTCCCTTTCCTAAACAGCGCTGGCAGCGGTGCATTTGGCTCGGCTTTCCGCGTTTCCCAAGTCGCGCCATTACGCGCTCCCTTCTGCACGGAGAGCGCGAAACCCCCGCTGGCCGGGCATCCGGTGTGTATCGCGTCGATACTCGCGCCTAGCTTCTCTGTGTGTGCGCCTGCGTGTGTGTCAGTGCGTGTGTGTGTGTGTGTGTGAGTCGGCCTCGCGGCGAATCCTCTCTCTCTCTCTCTCTCTCTCTCTCTCTCTTTCCCGATGCAAACATCATAATCCGACAATAAAATCTCGGCTGATTTATCTGGCAATAAAATCTTATTGGAAACACATGTTTCAAGCGACTGCCAAAACCAGTCGCTCGATCTCCGAGAGAAAGAGAAAAGGTGCATCGTTCGCCGCTGCAGCTCGTCCGCTTGCTGTGTGCGTGCGCGTTTCGCGATGGTGTGTCGAGCGGTGGTTCCGTCTGCGGGCCCGCTCTGAATCATGCACTTGCGGTTTTAAATTAGACGTCGTAAAATCCGTCGTCTCCTCCTCCGTTCTCCGAGTCTCCGAGAGAGAGAGAGAGAGAGCGGCTTTGCTCTATCTCTCTTTACTTCGCCGCTGCGAAGCTTTCCGTCCGAGAGGGCCAACAGACTTCGCTGCGCGCGTACAAATTGCCGCGGATATTCTGCAGGAAAGAGTGTCTTGTGTGCGCTCCTCGCTTTCTTCCACTTTTTTTCCCCCGCTCTCTCTGCACTTTCGCCGCGGGATAACATTTTTCTTTTAAACAAACTCCTGACGGGATGTGGATATTTCGCCGTGATTAGTTTGTCGGGGAAGTTTCGAATGATACAATTTTTATCTGCACTTCGGGGGCTCCTCTTCTCTCGTATTAACTTTTCGGCGGTGATTTAAACCGCACAATAAGTTTGCTTCTGCTTTAAACTTTCGATGTTTAGTTACACAGAGTTTAATAGGGATACATATAGATAATAGTAACGACAAGTTGTAAATTACAATTGTTTTTTCAAGATAGTATGAGCTTTATCTTTAGAGAATTTCCTGTCTAAATGGTAAAAGCAAATAATGGAAACTTTCAATCGTACGATCACTGTTAGTTTTACTATATTTCAAATTTTTACCAGTCGTAATTTATCAGCGAAAAACAATTTTTTTTCCCTACTCGGAAAAAAAATATTCTTTTGAAAAGATTCTACAGCAAGAGATCTCGTCACGTCATTAATTCCGCACAGTAGCTCCGAGCACGGCAACCATTACTAGACCACTGAAAGCGGCTAAAAACTCCGGAACCAAGCAACTAATTCAATCTAATGCCATGTAAACAAGCCTGCGCATTAAATTACGCTTTTTCTCGAAAGAGAATAAAAAAAGAGTCTTCCTCTTCCTAAGCGGCTCGGAGAAAAAGGAGGACTAAAAAAAGCGGATCGCGCTCGCGCGCGCGCGTATTTCTTGTCATGAATGCCCCCTTTGTGAAAAAAAGCGAGGCGAGGGCAGAGCGATTTTCAAGCGGGTTGGCCTATGTGAGCGCGCGAGAAACGCGTATCGCAACTTCCGGTCCATTAGTCGCAGTTTATCCAGTGCTCTTATATCCCAGCCGCCGCCTTTGGGCGCTGGCATTGAAACGCGCGAGCAAAAATAACGATCTGAAATATTCTTCAAAAAAGACGGGCAAGCGCCGAATGCCTGTTATTACACTGGCCTTTATTGATGTACGAACGATTAAAGGGGAAATTTATGCCTGCACGCCGTTGTGCGCTGCTTTTTCTATATACCGAACGTGTTTTCGTTATATTTTTCAATTATTCCTTTGATTATTCCTGATTTTATTAGCCTGTTTTACTTACCCATACTTTTAAGTAGGAATTCGCATAATGCACGAAAAGTTGACGTTGTTAAACGTAATTTCTTTTTTTTTTAATGCGAGAAGACTTTTGCAACGCACATTTTTCTATCAAACAATTTTGACCGATTTTGACTGTTATATACGCACCTTAGGGGATTTTCGGGGTCGCTGATCACAAATCTAATGTCAGATTTCCAAATTCAAAACGGCGGATCCAATATGGAGGACGAGTTTTTTTAAAAAGTTCATGGAATTTTGAATTTTGCAAATATGGCTCTGGATCCATCTAGATCAGATTTACAAGTTTCATTCCAATTATTCAATACGTCGTTCAAAAATGAATATTTTGTAAAAAAAGCGATTTTCAAAATTTTTTTATTTATAACTATTTTTAACTATATTTTTTACATTCTACAATGCTTAAAATATGATATCAATAAGACGTTTTTGTTATTACTTCAAACATATTGAATCTAGAGAAAAAAGTTGTGAATAAAAAAGGTGATGCTAATCTGGATTACTATATACTGCGCCGCAAAGGGTTAAAATAGTGTAGAATGAATAATTTATTTACTAAAAACTGGGTTATTCGCGTGAGCACGAAAGTTGTAAAGGTTTTTGTACAATAAAGTTTTTTACCACAGGTGTGTAAGTTTTGTACCGCAACTTATAGAGATATTTAAATATTATATGGCGAAACACGCTTTTGACAGACTTCATAAATCAAGTACGTCCAATCCCCGCTCAAGCCACAGCTATTGTTCCGAAGGCATTTAAAAATAAATTTGTCAAAGATCAGCCGAGCGAATGAATAAAACGGTCATTATAAAAGTAATAAGAAAGGAGCGAAATTTAATTGTATGCACGCGGCGATCGTGTATACATCAGAAAGACGGTAGGAATATATTTCCCACTGGCTCGAGTTCGTAATTTAAAACCCTATTGACTCTGGACGTGTTTACAACTGCGTCAGCATTTTCCACCAACGCAGATCTGCATTTCTCACGATCCTCTCCGTTCTTCGAACTCACGTAGATTATTATCTCAGACTCGAGAGCGTTCCTCGGCATTCGCCAGCCAGCCGAACTCGACGCGGGAAAACAAATCGACGTTTTGCCTTATTTCCCCCCGTGCCCCTCCGTCCCCGCCTTTTTTCCCTTCCCCGGGTATCGGAGCCGTTTTTTTTTTTCATAATCCTCCGCTGCCCGACGCCGCGGCGATCCAGATAAATCTCGAGAATTTTTACTTCCCGGCGCGGCTCGTCGAAATATTCAAGAAGAAAAAGGTCTTATTCGCGCGGAGGAAAAAGAAGGCACCGACACCGGCACCGCCTCGCCTTTGAAGGGTCGAGCGCGTGTGGCCTCGTCCGCGGCTCGTGCCAAAAAATCCCGGAGCATCGAGAAAAGTACGTCGGAGACAGAGAGGGAGATTCTATTTACGGATTTACGCGCTACCTTTTTTCCGCCGGGGGGGCTTCGCACGGGTCATATACTATAATCGAAGCCGAACGCGCGGGCGAACACGAGAGAGAGAGAGAGAGAGAGAGAGCCGTTTTTCGGTTTTAACCTAATGAATTTCACGCGTCTTCGACTTCAAACGGACTTTTTACGACCTCCGCTGCTTCCTGCGGTAATTAAAAGGGCGGAGATTATTTTTTGCCGATGAACGGGGCTCTCCGACGAGGCGCGCCGCTCATCTGGCCCCCGATGTTTCGATTTTCGGCCCCTTCGCTTCTGTAATTGCCATTTACGCATCTGCCCCCGGAGTAATGAGCTTCGTAGGTTTTCGATAAATTTAATAAGCCGAAAATTAAAATCCACTTCGATCGGACTCTTTTTGCCGTTTTCTTGCGGTTTTATCGAAATACTTCTTAAAATGAAACATTTCTTGCTTTGCTAAATCCTAAAACCTACGAAAGTTCAGCAATAATAATGCACAGGTCAGTCGATTCGCGTCGATTATACAGAATCGTGGCTTTAATGAGCACTTTCTCGTGCTTTATGACATTTCAAAAATGCATTATCCTCTACAATTACAGCGCAAATAGCCGCGAGATAAAAAAAGCTGCTCGGTAAACAGTGGCTATCAAAGGTGGCACATAAATTTCACCATACTTCCCAGCGCACATTTTTCACGGGCGATAAGCCCGGCTAATTACATTTGCACGTATCAGACGGGGAGGGCGGCTCTCTGCCCATCGAACGGCGGAATCCTCACGTTTTAACTGCCCGGCCGCGGCAGATATGATCGTCGCGGCTGCTCGGCGATCGCGAAAACGCTGAAAACTCTCTCCGCGCGGCGATGTGTGTCCCGCGCAAACATTGTCATTTCGCCTAGGCGCGACAGTGTGTTTCCCGTCTGTTTGACCAGGCTGATTATCTCCTCGAGATAGACGGAGAGAGAATTTACCGTCGCGCGCGAACACCATCGCCGAAGATCCATCGCCGCGCGACGTCTTCCCCGCGAGAGCGCGGCGTGAGGTCGGTTAGCTGGCGGCCGACGCGGTGAACTCGCTCCGCGGAAAGAAAGGGAGAATCCGCCATAAATTTCTCGACTCTCGCGGCTTTTCTCCTCGCGCGGCGGACAGCTGCGAAGGCCGCTTTAATTCCTTCTTAATGTGCGTGATAACACCGGGGGAATCGTGTAATTAAGCCAGATTACCGCCCGGCCGCGTGGTAAACTCGCTAAATTTATCTTCGCCTAGTTCGCTTCTTTTTTTTTTCAACTTCCCCTTATCGAAAACTGATTTGATTTGCAAATGCCCGAGTATTAAGTAGATTTGCATTCTAGAACGGTTTCATTAGCGCCTGGCGAAAAGGCCCCCTGTTTACACAGGAATCTCGTGTTTACTTGTACGCGGGTCAAAAACTAACGGATTTTTATTGCGTTAAAAATTTATTTATAATCGCCGGATCGCCACGTAGCGGAGATTAACTTTTTTCATCGGAATACATCTACTTTATAATAGATTAACTTTTTCCCTACTTTTTCAACTATTATTAAATTCCCTTCTTTTTACAACGTCATTATAACATTTCTCAACCGCAATTGAAATATTCAACGCGGCGAGCGAAATAATGCATGAAAACAGATTATACTCTCGGCAAGAAAGAAAATTATTAAAAGTACACTACTCCACTTGTGGATACTCCCGCTGTCCGTTAGTCCGGAGTTTTCACGCCGCACCGTGTCTATCGACGCGCAAATTAAAAAAAGAAAGTATAATATCGAGGCGTCGGCGGTTTGCGCATTGCAATCCCGCCTATATTCCAAGGTGAGAAGCTCTTTTCGCTCGCCATCATTCTCCGCGGATAGAGAGAGAGAGAGAGGCTCTAACCCCCTTACGGCCTCCTTCGCTCCCCTCCCCCCTAATGCTGGCGTTGTACTCGTCCATCGTTTATCGATAGCCGCTTTAGCGGAGACTGCCCGCCTGTCGGGGCCTGGAAAACGGTTATTCGACTATTTACTTATCGGCGTCGACGAGACGGCAAAATCGATCCTGGCCGCCGCCGGAATTTTCGGTGTACCTTATGGAGTCTGCGGCGGCTACCTACATGCGGATACCACCGGTGTTAGTCACGCCAGGCTCGCCTCCGAATGGCGGCTCGTCGGCTTATCAGTCATTTGCTTTTAAAGGCTTCTTTTTCGAGAGGAGAGAGCGGAGAGCGTTATATGACGACCTGCCCAGGGGGAGGGAGTTTAATCGTTACTGATTGAACGACGGAATGCGACTGAGAGGGTCATGCACTTAAAGTGAAAACTTAACGGCCGCGTTAAGTGTTATGGAGCGGGATAGTTTTGACAAACGTATATATATAAGTTTTTCTCGTATCTCGGCGGCGGCTATAAATATTTACGTACCCGAAGATTGATATTTGTGCAGCGGGCAATTAGAAATTCAAAAAATATCGTACCGACGATTAATTTAAACATTTTAAAACATTGATTTTTCTATATATACCACCGGTTTCTCGTTTCGGTCCAGTCTGAAATTCATTATTCAAAGGCAAGCATCCAATAAATAAGTACACTCTCGGAAAAAAAGAGTTATCAATTCATTAAAGCTCGGGCTCGTTCGATTCCGCGAATCGATTCGGCGTGAATTATTCTGTCGAAAAAGCGGGCCCGCGCGCGTAAAAGATTTCTCATTCTCGCTCATAAAGCTCCCGAACAAGGAAGCGCATAAATTCACATCCCCCGGCTTTTTCGGGCTTCGATCTGTAACAGGATGCAGATGCGCGCGCGAATTAATCGAGAGGAGAGAGAGAGAGAGAGAGAGCGCGTGGGTGTCCTTGACAGGGGGCAGCGATCTCCGCGGCCGGCGAGATATATATATGTATACACAGTCCGAGAAAGAGAGATTTTCCGCCCACCGGCAGCAACCTGTCCGGAGGAGTTGTTGCACTTGGACGGATCTCTCTCCCGATTCTTCCTCGTTTATTTACAAGGCGCCGCTCTCGCTTCTGTTTAGAAGCCTGAGAGCACATTGTGAAGTAACCGCGATTTTCGAGCGATCGCCGAAGAAAAAGTCGAGACGTTGCGCAACGCGCGGCTCGAGAGAGAGAGAGAGCGCAAGTGGACGCGGACGTCACTCTCATTTAATATTAAAGTAGAAACAAATGAGACGTAAGAGAGCGAAGCTATATGATAAACATAACTTGTTAGCATACTGCATGCATAAAAAAATATATTCCGATCTCGAATAACGATTGAGGATTCGCAGTGTGCGCGCCGAGAGAGCGTACTTATTTCATTCGAATGCGCCGTAACCGGCAGACTTTGATTTTCAAATTCAGCCACGGAAATGGGAGAAGCTCCAGATAAGATTAGTAATTGTCACCCGATAGTTCGTTACATCGGAGGTAAATGTTTTTTAACGCGTTTGGCCACGATCCGAGAGCCGATATTCAATACCCTTCTCCCCCACTTTTCCGCCGTCGTCGTTCGGGGCCTCGCTTTACCTGCTCGAAAAGCGAGGCCCCCAAACTCGGCTCCGAACAATATTCCAGTCTCGTGCGTTCGCCTTCCTATGCCTCGAAGGAGGCACTCGGTTATTATGGACGCAGGTATTTATTCCTTACCTTTCTATCTGCGCGCCGACCAAGTCGAACCCTGCCCTCTCGCTCGCGCAACATCACGTTCACGTGTCTATTTTCATTATAATTGCCGCGTCGCACACCGATATATATATATGTCAAAGCTTGCTTCTCTTTTTTATACGCTCTTCCACTTCGATTCGTCTTGATTCGCTTCTTAAATTAGTAACGGGTCTTGGGGATACGGGTGGATCAGATTTGGCGAGTTTGTTCGCAATCGACGGCCTGCTGCAGTTCGAAATAATAATTGCCGCGAATGTATTGATTATTCATAGGTTGCTAATGAGCAGCTTAGTTTATTGATTGCACTGCATAAATTGATAGTTAAGCTAATTTATGGGTCAATTTTAATCCAACATTGTCATGAGGTACATCTAACTGGATTTATACCGGGTGCATCTATTTTTAGTTTTTAACTATAAGAGAATTTTCGAGGTGCGTCTTAATCATGCAAAAAAAAAAAAAAAAAAAAAATGGGTATTAAGGAGATTAACGGATTGCTTCTTAAATTATTCCTGCATCTTTTATGGAAAAACTGCACTGTATATTGATAAGGTTATTAAGAACAACTGATAACAAAAAATACTTAGTATTTCAGTTAATCAACTTTTATTGCGAAAAAATTAATGGACTATGCGCAACGCTTACATAACTCGAATGCAATGAAAATCTAGCACGTGAGCGGCATGCTCAATTTTCAATAGCTAAAACGATTTTATGAATACATTATGTCAACGAGAGTACATTAAAGCATGTACAATTAACTTTGTTATTGATTGATTTGCCGGGCATTATAACTGTCTACTAAATTCTCTACTTTATTGATTTTCAAATAAACTAGAAATTATTTCGTCACCGCTTCTATTATACATATATATCAAAATCAGTATTTAAAATTTCTCTTTCATGTTGACGCCTTATCTTTTTAACATCTAATCTTAAAATTCCTTTTTCCTAATTAAAACGCGCTTTTATGTTAGTTTTGCATTTTTTTAAACGTTTCACATAAATAATTCAGTTATGCTCAATGCCATCGTGTACAAATTTGTAAAAATAATTAAAGTATGTACTTAAGAATCTAATAATAATAATATATTATTGTATGTAAGCAGGATTAATATCAAAACTAATTGAATATTTACATTTAGCCTCAGATTTTTTTTTTATAAACATTACTAATGCGTCTTACTATGACAGTTATTAATACAAATAAAATCTGATAATATTTGATTAAGTAGAGCAAAGATTTTCCATTTGCTTAATAATTTTTAAATTATTTTTGTACTGCGCAAGCTGCGTTAATGAAAACGATAACAAAAAATCGATCCGTAATTAAGCAGCGTAAAAATTTTCCATTAGCTCGATCGTTTTTAAATCATTTTTACATTGCTTTTATAGCGGTGTTAATAAAAGCGGTTACCGAAAATTGAAGAGGTTCACACAGTTAATTTTTGTCGACCAGCACACCCTTTTCGTCAGTCATCTCCCTCCAGTGGCCGCTATTCCTCAAACTTGGCTCGCAGTGCGTATCTAATCGAGGCTCACGAATGTGTTCGAACGACGCGAATCGCTCCTCGGTCTCGGCTTGGCGTCGAAAAAAAAAAAAATATAATGAATAGGGTTTTGCCCACGGAGGCAGAAAAAAAAATCGTACCACTGCCTGCGCGCCTCTCTTTCTCATCATTCCCCGTTTTTCCGCATCGAAGGGCCGGGAGAAGAAATCCGAGTGACAATGTATGACGCGGAGAAAACTTATTTCACGCGTCATTTCGGCGAGAGCCCGGACCCATAAAGTGACACTGCGTTATTCCTCGGATATTGCTAACTATATCGGCCTGTCGTAACTATCGTTGCGAGTTCGTCCCGCTTGCAAGTCAGTCCGCAAATCAGCTTTTAACCGCATTGCACTGCCTTCGTTCGACGCTCTTAGTATCGCCATGCGGTCGATCTGCGTTCCCCGGTATTGTTATGGCTGACTCTACAATTTCTTCTTTTTTTTTCGAGCTCAATCTCGTGGATTTTTTTCCACTTGACGCAACATTTGTCCCAACAGAAGGCTGTGGCTTTTGGGGAAGATTTCGTTGCATTTTTGAGGATTTAAGAGTGATAGATAAGTGCAAAGTTGCGGGATGGGATCGGTGACTTTCAGTTTTATAAGATTTTTTTACTGTACGCGCCTTCCTATTTACTAAAATTTGACATATGGCGATAATTTTTAGATTTTTTTTAAGGTAGACGACAACAGATGCTAGAAATCTAGTATTGATTTTTCGATGATGAGTCGTTGATGAGCAAAGTAAGCAAAGTGAAAAATTTAAAACTAAATTAATTCAATTCTGAAATTAAATTCAGAATTTAAAGAAATAAACTTTCGACTTTGAAGTACAAATGCAATTGCAAAGTGCAAATTGATAAAAGCATAATGATAACTGCACAAGTTCTTCATTTTGATAGAGTTCTTCGAAGAAAGTTATCTCAAATTGAACTTTCCGCAGATACTGAACTTTGAAGTTTTTTCAAAGAATTTCAAGATTGCACGGTCTCTTCAGAATATTATTTACTATATAAAAACTTTGTTTATTAATTTTATTTAATTTCAACCCCCGCATTCAATGCAGTGATTTTCATTCAAGATAGTCTAAATGCATTAGAAGATTATAATTTAATGTAAAATCACAAAGTGAAAATTAATACGCGGCTACTATTAATCCTGTAAACAATAAACAATTATCAATCGGCTCGCAATAAAGTTTGAGAACTTGATTATTGTTCAATCGTAATCCGAGGCATTCGCGCGAAAGAAACGAAAGCGCTCTCGTAATATCGAATTACTGCTACCTTCGGCGACGACGTTCCCAGGGTCGAGAAATGTTCTCTCTATCTTTCTCCGGTTTTACGGGGACACGCGAGGCTCGCGAGCATTAAATCGACTTCTTTATAAGCAAATACTCGTCCGGGGCCCGGCGAGCTTTAAAGGGGAGCGTGCGATTCCGATAAGTTATCTGCTCGCTTCTCCTCCGCGAAAGCGTAATTGCGCGATGAAAAGTCTCTTATGTGGCCACGCGCATCGAAGGATACCAGCTGCTTTCCGCGGCCTCAGATAAGGGACCCCGAGAAAGTCGATTACTCGGACCGACCAGGATAGAGTCGGCAAAATTTAAACTTTCTTCCTAATAAATACTGTTCTCGTGCCCGCTTTTAATCGGCGAGCCGCGGAGGTTCTCACTCGAGAGCTCTTACTAAATCTTTACCCAAGAAATCGTCCGTAAAATTCGAAACGGAATCGGCGAAGATTCGCATTATGTAAGCGAGTACAGCCGAGCCTTTGAAAAATAAGTCGCGAATCGAAAAGAGAGTCAACAAGTTGTTGACGGATCGCCGATAAAGGTGTAATAAAACATCGGGTCGCGTCCGAAAATAAGAGTATCGGTGTATCGGCGAGAGCCTTCACACGTCGACCGCCGAGTCCCGGCTCTCCTTTCATGAATTCTCAATCGCTCGGGCAGCTATATCATAAAAGGTGCTAAAGCTCGGGCTCGTGAGAGAGTTTGCTCTTTTTTTTCTCTCTGTCACGGCGTCTGCTATCCGAGAGGCGCTGAGGCTCTCGTTCGTTATCGCGATGCCTCGCGCGTGGTGCGCATCGAGCATCGCGAGGAGTCTCCCCGCGCATGGCAGCCGCGGGGCTCGCCGACGATTCGCCAAAAGCGATGCACTTTTGCGCTCGAGCCACGCGCGCGAGCGCAATCTTTTATCCTCTGAGAGAGAGAGAGAGAGAGAGAGAGATAGCGCAGCCCGAGGAGGAGATTAGATAAGGGGAAACTAGAGTAGACTGTGTGTCGCTCCGCGCGCGCGACCGGCTGCCTTTATTTGCTCGCTTATATAGAAATCGGCTTTTCGTAAGAGCGTTTTCTCGGGGCTCCGTATATAGAGGTATACGCCGCCGCCGCTTATCGTGGCTGCGTTTCCTTGATTAATGCAGCTTCCGAATGCCGCGAGATAACTTGGAAATGCGGTAGAACGCGCACGAGACGTATTGCTGCGTAGGAAATATTGCCCCCCGAGAGGAATCGCTGCGCTGCTTACGCACGAGAGTGGCGCTTTTTTTCGGGCCTGGGTCAATTGTTTTCTCTCGAGAGATTTTTTGCTCTTCGACATTTTTAAGGGCATTTATTGTCGATGCGATTGAATCTTTCACGATAATGCGAGGCTTTCTCTTCGAGGCGGAATCTGTTGCGTGTGGACTGGATTTGTTTCGAGCATTAGAGCAGCTTTCGGTTGCACAATTGTATACCAGGAACTAAAAAATTAAACGTCTAGTGAGTTTATAAATGTTTGCTTGCAAAAAATTGATTATGGTATTTATGAGTTTTCTGAGGATTAATTTCGTAATGCACGAGCTGCTTTTCAAAAGTCTGAATAGCGAAAAAACGTGACTAAGAAACTCGGCAGAAAAAATGCAACGATGAATACGGCTTTATATCAAATTACAGCCTAAATGGGAAAACTAAGTCAGTGAGTAATGATCAACCAACTTTAACAATAATCCCATTTGTTTTAGTGACATCATTTACGTGACTAAGGCAAAAATAAGTAAATGTTTAATAAGAGCTTGATACATTTACCATTAATCACTTGTGTGACACATTTTACTTTGACTGAAATCTGTATATATTAAGAATCTCATTATCACTCTGCACATAGACACTCTCGATAAAGGAGTAACAATGCACTTTTCGATAAATCCACAAATTTTTACAACATTATAGTTATCGAAAGTATATCGCGCCTCCTCGATCGCGGCGGCAATACTCCCCTCGTCGTCCCGCGCGACGAAGCGCGCAGAAAAGCGCTCTTTAGACGCAAAATCGAGCTGTCGGGTGCACTTGTAGGCCCGATAAAAAAAGCAGCGCATTTGAGAACCGCTGACGACAAGCTGCGAGCGCCGTGCGGCAGGAGCATATAATAGATGGCCCCCGCACGTCACTCGCTCGCGGCCAAGAACCGGGCACATATACATACAAGCTCGATGACCCACGATCTCTTTTTATACCTCTTTTTTCAGCTCGGCTCTCTCTCGTCCGACTCCGCGTGTACGTATGATTGTGCACTCTGCCTCCTCTCTGGCAGTCTGTCTTTTTCTCGAGGCGAGAGAGTTCATTGCTTGCGCATCGGCGAGAGAGAGAGAGAGAGAGAGAGAGAGAGAGAGAAAGAGCGTCCCCGGCCCGAGAGCTGCTTCGGAGCTCGATATATATGCGTAGCGTAATCATTGTTTTAACCCGACTGCAAATCTTGCGAGAGAGATGCCCGGAACGTCGAACCTCGCGCTGCGAGGAGAAGACCGGGGATAGCAATGTGCGATTGATATTTATATGCACATGGCATTGCCTCAAATCATGAATGAAGAAGCTTTTTTTTTACGCTGGAAAGAGAGCTCGCCTCGAGGTTTATCGGCGCTCCGAAAGTTTTTCTTACATTTATTTGAATTTTACGACGCGATTCAATCGCATTCTGCTTCAGGTTTGATAAAAAAAAAAAAAATTAGCCTAGGTAATTTATCTAAGAAGATAAGAGCGGAAGCGCATTATTTTTATGCGATTATACGCGTTTATCGTATTTTTCGTTATTACAATAATATTCACAAATAAGAAAAACAATCTCCATACTCAAAGATACACATCTGTCTAAATAAGGCGTCAGTCTCGCGGAGCGACCAAAAATGCTTTTCGAAAATAAAGTGAAAAAGCCTAGCGTTTAGCTACTTCGAAGCCATTAACGAGGCGCACGGATCGATCCATTAGCATAAATAAAGATATCTACGAGATTGAAATAAAAATGAATTTCAAGCCTCGGGCGCGATAACGTCAACGTCTGTCGCGCGAGAGTCGAGATAAAAGCCCCGGTGAATGGCATCCGATGTAATCCCCCGGCGTATCGCTCGACTGCACTTTTGTGTTGCTCCTTTTGCGCTTAATATCATCGATTGAATTATGCTCGATTGGCCGCCGCCGCCGCAGTCGCGTTGCGACGCTCTCTCTCTCTCTCTCTCTCTCTCGAGAGAGAGAGAGAGAGAGAAAAAGGAGCCGCCGGAAGGCGGAAAAAAAGACGCGCGCGGCAGATTATCGCCGGTTTTTTTTTTTTTTTTGCCCGAGCCGCGATTAGACATTAGCGTAATTGCAGTTTACGCGCTAAATGCTTTACACTTTGTATAATTTGCGTTTCGTTTATGACACCGCCGTAATCGTATTCGTTCGTTGCGCATGAAATTAGCGCTCCGAGTGTGTGCGCGGGATAACAAATAACTGGCCGGGTGTTTATTAGGCTTGCAGACACAGTAAAATTCTGTCCTTGAGCGGAAAATGGAGTGATGAAAATTGTACGTTTATTGATTCAAAATGCGGACGCCAATTTCGTCTGCTCTCGCTGTTTTATTAGAATTATTTTTAATCGAGATTTCCCCCCTTTTTCGAAGTCTTTGCGCAACCTTATTTTTATTCAAGGTTCTTAAAATAAGTGATTGAATTTGTTTGCTAAGATCCCGCAGTTATTTCTAATATATGTGCGCTTAAATTAAGATTAGAGATAAAGCCATGCAAAAGTTAGCGCTTTAATCGTGTCGTGGAAAGGCAATTTGAGCATTTTTTCTATATTAAAAATAATTGACTTACTCTCGTAAAATTTACTTTGCTGGCTTTCGTATACGAAAAGTACATAATTAACTATAATATATTGCTGTTAAAACTAAATTTAAGCACTAAATTTTGTGCACTTAAAAAATGACTGAAAACGACTCGAGCTAAGTCAAGGTTAATTACATGATCAAAATTATGAAATCTAATAGAAGAATCCTCCATTATTATACAAAAAAGATAGTGTACAAGTAGAATTTCTTCTAAATTGTAGTTTAATTATTTCACGAGTATCCATCAACTCGTATACATTTCGAAAGAGGGACTAAAAAAAAAAAAATGAGAGCCGAAGTTGAAAAATGTCTTATCTATGCAACCCCCTAACGAGGCCACACAGCCAAGTCGGCTTGTCCATAAGTCAATTTCCAGGATCTAAAGCTTCGGCGTTGGCGCAAGAGCCCCGGCACGGCGGCGCATAGGCATAAGGCGCGAGATAAAGATAATTCGCCTAACGAGCGGCAACAAAAGCCGGTCGTCGCCGCCGCCGCCGCCGTCGTCGTCGTCGTCGGGAGGCTTTGGAGCCCCGGCTCCGCGTCGGTGCCGATTCAGGTCGTTATTCTTTTAATCTGGACGGCTCGCCGCCGCGGTCCGGTATACACGGACGCACTATACTCCCCCCCGTTTTCTATGTGACAAGCTGCGCGGCCAGAGAGAGAGTTACACAACTGCGCGGCTTGCGCGCGCTATCGAAAACTTGTCATGAGTCTCCGCGCGCGCTCTCCTCACGTGCACACATTAGTCGGGGCTTATAATTTATGCGAAACGTGCAAGTCCAAAGGCGCGTATAAACATCGGTGCGGGAACATCGATGTTGACAGAGTTCAGTCCCGCGGGGATAAAAAGAGAGAGAGAGTGAGAGAGAAAAGAAGGCGAAACCCGCCCGAGAGATACAAATTGCACGTGCCCGTGTACCTATCGAGAGCGACAGAGTAGTTTGACATTTTTCGCGCCCGAGCTTTCGCGTTATTATAACAGACGGCGCATTGTCGCGCCGAGAGAGAGACGGATCGCCGAGATATCGGAGTACGTGCGGAGCTGCCAAGCCGAGTTTCCTAATTCTCGCGGTGTCTTTTTCTTTTTTTTTTTTTTTATTTATTCTCGCCATAAGCTCGAAGGATTTCATCTGCGTCACGTGCCCGATCTGGCGGGGTTTTTTGTTTTAGGCGGCGGTAACAAACCTTTTTCTCACAATCGGAATACGTATCCTTCTGGTGGAAAGTTGCACTTTTACGCGAGGAGGAAACCTTTCGACATGTTTTTAGCTCGGTTTTCGGTGCATACGTCATTTTTTCAATTTGTCGAAATACTTAACGAGGTGCGGAATAATAGCCAATTTAATTGAATCTTGAGGCTTGAAAAATATAGACGTTTGTTCGGCGAATTATGAATGCGTAATGTATGCGGAGCCCGATACAGATAACGCGGTTTATTCGCCATTAGCACTGGTGACAAATCAGTTTCTGTTCCAAATTTAGTTTTTATGTAGATTCTTTCGATAAGTTCAAAAGTTATATAAATGCAAAATTGCAAGCCATTAATAATGTTTATTTATATACTGACATTGAAATAGGAAGTTGTTTTGACAGCGGCATAAATTTTACTGCACCTGATCTATTAATCAAAATAGTATTTTCGCATGAAATATTCCTCATAATTTTAACATGTGCTTTCCGCACGTTTATTATATAAATATTTGCATTTCAAAAGTAAATCAAACCATGTTCCTTGGGGATGAGGCGTTTATTATTAAAGACATTTTTAAAATTTTCATATTTACTTTCACAATAGCCGCGGAATAATTTTTCTATATGTATGCACGAAACTGCCTCGACGCTCTATCGACGATTTATCGATGAAAATGAAATGTTAATCGAGTCTGAATTTTCGTTGCGCGGCAGATGCATTCGCTAATCGGTAACAGTGAACCTGCTCCGTCCTGGGGGTTAACAACTCTTAACAAGGAAAATTCGATACACCTGATTAACCTTGCAGCGGAATATTTCAGGCGGTGATCGCGGCTCGCCTTCCTGCCTCATTTATTTTCTCTCGGATTGGCTCGCATCGCGTCTGAATTACAATGAGAGCGAGGGAGAGAAAGAGAGAGAGAGAGAGAGAGAGATTTCCACGCAACATCTGCGGTACCGTAAGTCGCTCGCCGCGCTGCCGTATCTTCTTCTCCCCGGCGTATATACACGACACGATTGCACCAGCAGGCAGCTCGAAACTCAAGAGTCACTTTGGAAACATTAGTCATATATCTCGAACCGCGGGGGGAGGAACAATATATATTTCACGGGCCGCGCCGCGAGAGAGAGAGAGAGAGAAAGAGACGCGAGCCGATGCACGAGTTAAAATAGTACGGACGCGAGGCGCAATAAATTCGTGCCTCGATTGTCTCTTTCCGTGGGCTTATATGGCCGAGTTTATCGAAATCTCGCATCGCGAGAGATTCTCCTACTCGCCGCGAGAGTCGGAAGGCAGGAGTGCGTGTTGCAGTTTCAACGCACGCGTTGTCTCTTCTTACTGCTACTTATACTACTGCCGGCGAGAGAGAGAGAGAGAGAGAGAGCTCACCTGCGCAAATATTTTTCGAGACTACCCGCGATACGTGCACATATATTTTCCGCCTCTTTTGCGACCAATTTTTCTTATCTCCGTGATTCCCCTTTTTCGTAAAAAAAACATCAACAGGCCGCCGGCCGAAAATATAATGCAAGAGCTGCTTCGTTTTTAGCCTTGGCCGTTTCGCTAAAGTCCGCAAACAATTGCAAAAAGTTGGACACGCGCTTCGGGCAATAATTCGATGTCGAGGTCAATTAACGCACTTTGATCTACAGCGCGGCGCGCTCCGCGAGGCCAATATTTCCCTCGAGCGTCTCTCCTCGATTTATCAAAGTGCATCGCTCGTATAGTATACGTTTTTAAAAATTCTGGCTTATGTGCTCTCGGGGGGGGTTTGCCGGAAAAATTTGTCGTTGCGCCAAAACTGAAAGTGAACGTCCTAAAAGAGGCGAGAGAGAGAGAGAGAGAGAGAGAGCGGCCAGGCCTAAAAATATCGGTGTGTAACGGCGACTTTGTCGATATACCCCCGAGTTTACCAGCTTTCCATCGTTCTCTCTTCCGAATTATGCTTTAAAATTCAATGAAAAGTTTGAATTATTCGTCAGTTTGCAAAACATTGTGAAAGTGTATATTGAAAGAAAAATTTTCGTTTTAGTCGTAAAAAAATATTCCCCTCGTTTCTAGGTGGTTCGAGAGAAGAGCCAAAATATCTTTAAATTTACAAGATTGACGAAGTGTTTTTTTTCAAAATCGAATCAAGTCTTGGCTAACAAAAGTATTGCGATCAATAACTTTCTCCACCTACACCTGACGCAGTTTCTATCTAACGTTCGAGAAGTGTCGCGATTCACGCGGCGCGTTCGTGCATGCATCGCTCTACTCAATATTTCAGGTTCTTTATTTATTTGTACGTTGACTTCGCTTGTTTGTACAAATCTTTTTTTAATAGCCTCGAAAATTGCGAATATAATCTTTCGGTGAAAATCTAAATTTACACTTTTAAAAACACACCGGTCGAAAAAGCAGAGAAATAACCGCGAGTGAAAAAGCACGCCGGGGAAAAATTGCCGTCGATGAATCGGTCGATTCTTTATCAGCCGCGCCTCTGCCTTCTCTCTCTCTCGCTTTTCATTTCGGTGTCGCGTGCTAACGACGTCGGGCGTCAGCGGAGGCGCGATCGGCGAGCGCCGTTTTCCAGGTGAATGTATTTCGGAAGCTCTTTGGCTCGTCGTTTTTGCGGGGCCGCTCTCGCGAGAAAGAGCGCTCGCTCGCTCGCTCGCGCGCGGCTACTTAAGTGGAAAAACGCAGGAAAGAGGAGACAAGGCACGTCCGGCGCGTTGACCAGTCGCTCGTGACCTTCCTCCGTGAAAAATAAGGATCGACGAGGGCTTCGACCCTCCTCCCTCTCTTTCTCGCGCGCTCTGCCTCTCTCTCTCTCTCTCTCTCCTTCCACCTTCGAGCCGCTGCGCGTATGTATATATATATACACAGCACGCGAGAGCGTTGCATGCGGCGCGAGGGACACGCCGGCCTTTCTCGAAAATGTATTGTTCAACGGTATTTTTTCCTTAATCTCTGTTTTTGCTCGTAAAAATAAAAAACGCGTCATTCCGACGGCCGTTATTAGTGACGAGAGGTCGTTTAACTCCTTCGCGCCGCAAGCTCTTTCTCGTTTTTTTCTTCCGAGCGCTTTAGGAGACAATTTCTCACCGATTGTTGACTCTCCTCCGTCTTTTTCACCTCTTCTGGTACGACTTGTTTTGCTCTCTCTGTCGCGTAGTTGCGCGATGGTTTGGCCGAATGCTTTTGTTTTTTCTTACTTTATTTTGCTACTTTATTGGGTTTGAATGTGAATTTTTTCTCAAAACAGGCTCTCTCGTCGCCGATAATGAAAATGTCACTTTACTTGAATCATTGTCAAAACAGTGTAGTGATATTAAAATACGCTCGATGTTATTCGACATTGCTCATAGTAGGAATAATATAAATATCAGCTACCGGTTTTTCTGATTAAAGATGTTATTCTTATTATAAATTTTAATCATCCAGAGGAAAAGTTTTTAAAAATGTTTTTGCATTTTTGCCGGATAAATATAGAATATTAAAAAGTTGTTTATGTCTGGTGCAGTATAACAACTTTTTCAATCAAAATTTATCGTTGCGAATTACGTTGAATTGTGTGAAAGCATAAAATTAAACTTTTGCATGCATTTTTGTAATTAACCGAAAGAAGAAAAATAGTAAAAATTATAGTAAAAATACAGTATGGTAATTTTTACTAAACTTTTCTCTCAGTGTTTAGTTTAGAAATCTATTTCCAACGAGTTCCATCGATGAACAATTTTTGCAAAATAGACGGAAATTTTTTAAGATTATAATTAGGCAGCAGATTTAAAAGTTTTAATAAATTTCTGCAAGAGACACGGCTTTACTCATTGTTCCGTTACCTTGAATTGATAAATGAACTTTTCATTAACATCAATGAGTAGCCGATATGAAAATGTTAAAGGCCCGGGATTTTTCTGCCATTCAATTTAACGTAGTGATTAAGAAAAATTAGCAAAACGGCGCGAATGAGTCACGCTAAAAATACGTTTGCCCAAGGCCGATAATGCCAAAAACGAGCTCGATAAAGTGCCTCATAAAGCGTATTTATAAATCGGCGGCCTCGAAAAATATGTTAATGACCGCGTAAAAAGCTCCCGAGCTCTCGCGCGTTGACAATGATATCTCGGCAAGGCTCGTTGGGATAGGTCAATACCCACTTTTCGCGCCCGCATCGCTTTGAATGCGCGCCGCGCGCGCCGAATATAAGACGCTTTTCGCGTTCGGCTGCGTAAATACACGCAGCTGCCGCGTGGTGAGAGCCGTGCCGAGACCTATACCGCGCGCGAGTGTGTGTTTGGCCGTGGAACGCGATGGGAGAAACGCGAAAAATACTGCAGCTCCACCTGCCACAATGCTGTTTTGTCAAAAGTGCAAATGACTGGCATTCAATTTTAGTATGAGGCTATTCAATCAAGTGGCAGAGTTCAGTTTTTAAATAGGTTATTAGTGGCACTCGGTGCTTTAATTGCATGAACTTTTATTTTATTATGCTGGTTAAAATTAGTTAGCTTTATTGGGTTTTTTATTCTTCTTTTGAATAATAAATTCTGTACGGCATTTTTAGTAATTAGGTTTTCTATTTAATAATCAGCGCACTATTGTATTTTTTGGCATTTTAAAATTTAAATATATTTTTATAAAACACAATGATAAATGAATTAGAATAATAAATTTGATTTTGTGAGCACAAAGTGTATTATGGTGCGGATATTCAATAATCCATTACGTTGATTGATCACAGGCGGCTTCTTTCTGCACACCTAAAATACATATTCATATCTCAAATTATTAAATTTTTAAAAATATTACTAGTTTCAGAATTATAAATCCTATGAATATTTTTTATAAATTGCTCTTATTAGGGAATGATTCCAGAGAATTCACTTTTTTCTTTGTCCATTTTGAAAGGCAAATCAGATTTTTTTTATTTTTAATGCTGCCTATCTGGGCTATTACTACTGAAATTTTATTCAAACTTTCTAAAATTTCAATAAAATACTTGCTGAAATTAAATTTTTATTTAGTAAACAGAATGATTAAAAATTTATCCGCATCGTTTATTTTATGTTTTTTTGGTGATTGTGCATTTTGCATGTTTACATTTTAGGGAATAAATATTGCAGTTCTGTCATAACAAAGCCGTTATCTGTCAATAAGCTCTCAAGTTATGATTAATGACAATACTAAATTTGCTTTAAATAAAAAAATGTTTTTCACGATATTTTTTTAAAAACTCGTAATTTGCCCTCTTTCAAGTTCATAACGGTGATTAACTCGAGCGTTCGTATATTGCCCTCTATAGACACCATTGTTTAAAAAGCAAAGCAGGCGCGTTGATTCTGAAAAAGGCAAGTTTTTATTGGAGGAGAAAAAGAAGAGGAGCTCGTTATCCCATCTTATGTCACCTGTTTGAATATCGCTTTGATTCCATGTTTGCTCTTATAAGTCTCGCGCCTATGTAATTTTTTCAGTTCACTGACTCGGCGGTTGCCCGAAGTTGAATAACAACAAATTGTGAAGATTTTGCAAACTCGACGCGCGCGGAGGTGAATATCCTCGCGCGAATGCGTTATAGGGTATAATCACAAGGTGTCACCACTTTCGGAGTTAACACCAACTTTTAAAACGATGGAAACGCAAGATTGATGGATATTCGCGAAACAGCTTATTTTGATGCTGCACAAAAGTTTTGGCTTATCGAAAAATAGTATCCGCAAACTTTCGGACCGGAGCGTATAAAATTTAAAAACTTTTCAGCGAGTAAGCAAGTTTACATTTCTTTACAAGAAGCCTCTATCAGTTCTAAACGTAGCCTTGTAAATAATACGTTTTAAGGGCATCATAAATTTTAACAACCAAGTTTTCTCGAGAATCTGCCAATGTTACATCGTCACCTCCAGCCGAGGAAGCACTGTCGAATCGGCTAAACAGATTTCGCAGCCTTACAGTGTATCAATCTGGCCAATTAGGCACAGCATAAATCAAATTAATCGCAATACGCGCCAACAACATCGACTTGGCCTCTATTTTTAAACGCCCGCTCCGGTGTGCCGCGTTAAAAGACCGTCGTAACGGCGGCGGGTCATTGACTCGCTCTCGGGCGCATATAACAACACTTCATAAATCTCGTTCGCGATTCGGACGCGCCGTCTACTTGGGCAGCGCCGAAAAGCTCTAATCCCCGCCATTACATTTGTCCGCTCGTTAGCGGACTGCTTGTATACTTGCAGGCCGATGCACTCTGCGCCGGCCCACGCACCGAACGAATTAAAGCGCAAAAAGACGTTGCCCCCGGCGGCTCACCTCTCCCTCTCTCCCTCTCTCTCGCTCCGATAAAAAGGTCTTTCGAAAGACGAATCGCGCGCTCTCGGGGTGCTTAACTGATAAGCGGCGCAGCGCAAAAGCGAACGGCCGCCGCTCGATGCAATCGCTCGGGAAGCGCTAAACTCGACGGAGTTGTGCAATCGGAGCGAGATCGAAGGCGAGTAAAGCCGCGTGCCGAAGAGAGAGAGTGAGAGAGAGAGAGAGAAAGAGAGTGAACGCGCCGAAGAGAGATAAAGTGCCGAGCGCGAGGGGTATCTATCAATATTACTCAGGTTCTGAGATCGCGAGCTCTCTTTATTATGTAAAATGCGCCGGGGAATTAGCTGGGGCCGTGATTGCCGAGGGATTACTTTTGCTTTATCGTATCCTACGAGATTTTTAGTCGAACTTCAAGGAACAAGTTGCGTTGCGGCGCTTTATTGTGTAATTACGGCGATTTTATTGCTGATGGAAGTGCCATGTTTTAAATACGCAACTTTTCTCTTATAGATATGATGCTTTTATTTTAAATATATGCATTTCGAAATGAAAGCTTATGAGACCTGTTGAGAAACGCGGATTAAGCACATTAAATTGCACTTCCACGTAAGCGAATAACAAGTCGAGAAGCGAAAGAAATTGAAGGCAAATAAAGTCGAGTAAAAATCAAAAATTCGTTCCAGCCGTAAATGTACAGTATAATTTTTCTGCGGAAGAATAAAATCCCAGAGACGCAGCCCCGAAAGGAAATAGAAGCTGTTTTTAAAATTGCGGCCGTAAAAGCTTTAGAACTTGCGGAGCCATATTTTTCGGAAAATTTACGCATTAAAATATAGCCCCGGCTCACTCTCTCTCTCGGGTAGGAAAGGTTAAAATATACATAGAAGCGCGT
Source organism: Ormyrus pomaceus (assembly GCA_900474385.1). Taxonomy (NCBI): domain Eukaryota; kingdom Metazoa; phylum Arthropoda; class Insecta; order Hymenoptera; family Ormyridae; genus Ormyrus; species Ormyrus pomaceus. The sequence goes on from UCOM01001348.1 coordinate 35,148, forward strand.
TAACCCTTCAACACTGTAAAACGAATAGCCCGCGTTGTGCGCTTACGCACGTATAGAGAGGCTGCTCGTCGGGGGCTCGGGCGCGTAATAGACACTGCCAGTAGTAACAGCTGCGAGGAGACGCGCGGGGAGCTTCGCCTCCTTAAAGCTTCGCCGGTCAAATAATTCTGCGCGCGCCAAGAGAATAGGCAAATAATTTCCCGTCCCGCGAGCGTGTAAACGCAAGCGGCGCCAACTTCGCAATATCGCCTTTCCTCTCTCTCTCTCTCTCGGGGAGAAGTTAAGCTGCGAGCGGATTGACTGACCATAGACTTTGAATTGTTCTTGCTGCTGCTGCTGCCGGAGCCTACTCGGTCTTATACAGACGCGGAACGGCTCCCGCGTACACGACGAGCCTGAAAGCCTAAGTGCCCTCTCCGGCAATTTTCCCATCGTGGGTGTATGCTCTCCGTAATATCTTATTTCGTAAAAATTTTCCGCCAATTGATTGGAACACACCGAGGCCGCGAGCGAATTTAATAAAACGACCTAATTTTACGCCTGACTAAAATGTTTTCCAACTATATTACGGGACTGTATTTCGCTTCATTGTTATAATTATTCACTTACTCGTCGTACACTCCAAGTCGGCGCGCTTCCCTCGAAACTTTACCATTAAGATCCAGCCGTCGAGCGTATCAAAGTACAAGCTGCAGACAATCCCTTCGCGCTTTGGAAGCCCATCTCCGGCGAGCTCGACTCGGGGCCGCGATCTCTGATTCACGACCCGGACGCGGTCCAGCACCGCTGCTCGGCGAGCTTCACCGAGCATTGTGCAACGGCGTAAAACAGCTCGCGAGAGGGAGAGAGAGAGAGAGAGAGATAACGCAGCTCTGCTCGGCCTGCGAAATGAGCGATCGCTCGCTCGCTTCACGCTACTCTCGCAACGATGACAGGCTGATGGTAATGCGTTCGACTGCTCTTTCACTCGCTCCCCGCGCGCGCGCGCGCGTCTCTCTCGTAAAACGTAACGACGCCCGTAATGGCTTTTTTATAGTTCGCGTCGGGTCTCCGCGTGCGCTCGCTCGCTCGCTCGCGCGGCCGTTCCGATGTATCGAAAAGAAACGAATTTCGCGCTAAATTATGTATTGAAGGAGTTGCCTCTTCGGGGCTTTGGTTTACGAGCGCCCGGAACGCAATTTCGCCAACTCGCCTCCTCGCGCGCTCTGCTCCTTTTGTTTCGCTCCTCCGCTGCGCCGCGAGCACCGAGGAAGTAGGCTGGAGGAGCGTATAGTGCGTAGAGCCTATATTTAGATGCAAGATCGTACGAAATCTTTCTCTCTTCTTCTTTTTTCCACCTTTTACGCGCGGCTGATGGATCAGCCCGTTGGTTCGCTGCCGCTCGATCGGCTCGAAAAACAATGAGCGATCAAACGTGTCGTTGCGTTTCAGCCCGAGAACATTCCTGGAAATTCTACCCGCGAAACAAGTGATTTTATTATTCAATGCACTAAAACGAAAACATGCACGGGGCGCCGCGAGCTCGATAAACAACACGGCTTAAGTACCACAATAATTTCAGCATTCTTTTCCGGCCGCAGACGCCGATATCAAGATTTTTCATTGTTTCTCTGAAATAGTATATATCGGCGAGTCCACGTGAAAGGACGGCTTTTGCGGGGGGAGGACGAAAAAACCGTCAGACGTCGGCGGTTTATAATTAAATGTAGTCGCGGCGGGCCGATATCGCACTCGCTGCGAAATATTGCCCGTCGATGAAACAAACATTTAATTTAATATGCCAGCTTTTCAGCGCTCCCCCCGTCGGCTAAGACAATAGGCGCCGCTCGTATACGAAAGCGCGGCGTTCGTAGAAGCTGGCACGGGCAATATCTTATGTATATATTCCGTGCCCATATAAACGCGCCGATTACGCAAGAGAAATCTATTCGCGAATATTACAATTATAATTTATTGCGGAGCTTAGTTTGCAGCACCGCCGCGGTCGTATAACTCTCCTCTCTCTCTGGCTTCTTCGTCTCGATTGTCATCAGTCACGTATGACTGTCGGCAGATATTTATTCCGGCTATTGAATATGCGCCGATGTATAGCAATTCGCGAAAATCTTTCCGTCGATTTACGTGCTCGTGCATAAATGTTTAATTCCGATCGTAATTACTAAAGCGAGCTTAGACGCCGCGGCGCGCGGGGGCAGGGTAGAAAGAAATTTTGCGGTTTCGTATATATATATGTATACGTATATGTGCACTCTCGTGCCGGCAATGAATTATAATTCGTAATATAAATCTTTACGTACAATAACTCCTTTGAATTCGTGTAAACACTGCATGGGAAAATGAATCCAAATTCTGTGTGTGTGCACGAAAGTCGTCCGTGAAAATATATGGATTCCCTTTAATGGCGCGGAATAATTTGCATATATTTAAATAATATTAAACTTCTTTTTTTTACGCGAGCCGACAGTTTTTCTACCCGCTTTAAAAGTGAAACGTTGTTAAAGCGAGGCAAAAGTTGTAAATTTAATTTTAGTTTATTTATAAAACAGATTTTTAATGAATTTGATGCGGCAAAGTTTTATGCTAATTAGCATATACCAATTTTGAGCAGGTATCTAAAATTTTAACATCGTTTCGAGCCTCAGTCAATATTCTACAATATTGTTTACTATGCTGGAAAAATATAAGAAGCGCCAAGAAGACCGGCCGTTTAAGGAGGCGCCGTAAACTCTTAATTGACACTCGGCTCGAGCGCGAGCCGGACTCTCGTCGTACTTAACTTTTGTAATTTGTTTAGACGCTCGGCACGGCAGGTATAACGTCTCAATAAAATTATTAACATTTCCTCGCCGAACGACGTCAGCTCTCTCGCTCCTTCAGAGGCCCCGTACAAAGCGATCCGCGTGAAATTAGACGATTAAATCGAACGGCTTGAAAGCCCAAGCGGCAGTATCGAGCCTGCGGGGCTTCTCGACTGAATTCAGAACCGCGGAAAGCAGCTTCTCTCTCTCTCTCTCTTTCTTTCTCGCTACACGCCAGCCTGAAAACTTCTCTCGCAATGTGTAATCGTCGCGATTGCCCGCTGCGTGAAATTAACGCTCATCAAGCTGCGCTTGCTTTCGAAACTCGCCCGTTTTGATTAAGTCCGGCCGTAAATTCCTTAAGTTTACGAGCCGCGAGTCGTAAAAGGAGGAGGCACGAGGCTAAAAAATGAAGCTCCTCCGCGTATTACACACACACGCACACAGAGCGATGCTCGGCCGCGGCAGACTCGACAAAAGTTTCGAGGAGCTTGCGCCGGATGTCCGTATGTTTATGGAACTCGGGTAAAATTTGTCTTGCTCTCCGTCGAGTATCGATACCGAGAGGTCGGCTCTTGTTTTTCCGCGAGCCGCGCGCCGCGCCGAGTAGTTACTTTCCGCAAATTAACGATCTCCGCTGCCCGTTTCCGAGCGGCGCGCAAACTTTTATCTCCGCTGCGGCCGCGGCAGGGAAAAGTTCGTTTCGGACGGAGAGCGAGAATACTTTAGCCGGGAAGCTGCGTGCGGCGAAAAATAATTAATTACTGAACGAGGAAGGATATAAGAATAATTGCTCGACCGCGCAAAGCTGAAAAGTTTTAAAAGGCGAAGCTTTAGGAGGCTATTCGAATTGCTTATTATAACCGAAAGTAATTATTTCTTTTTTATGCTTGTTTTGAATTAAAGTATATTAAGTGCTGGGTTTAAAAAGACACGCGGCGCGCACACAACGCGCGCGCCAGTAGTTTCAAGATCGTATTAAATTGAATTGCCAATAAAGTTTAAGTTTTTTCCGAAAATTAATTAAAGGACTCGACTTGAATATTGCAAGATGTTCAAATTTTCTTATTTTCCAAATAACTAATTTGCTCTATGCGTAGTTCTGCTTCGTCAAGTGTACAATAGTTTTGTGCAAGAAAGGTAGCTCAACGGAATATTGAGTAACCATTACTTTCTACATTAATAATAGCACGTTGATTGATAAAGGCGAAAGTATGTTAACTAGCGCTTGAACTCTCCGAGTATACTAAACGCGCAAGCTGGCGCATCCTCGACTTGTACAACCCAGCTTTAGCTAATTAATATTTTCCCCCCGAAACTTGTGAAATATTAGCTCGGAGTTAAAAAAAAAAAAAAATATCCATTAACATCGCCGTGAATCACGTAAAAACAATGAGGAGGAAGATAAACTGCACGCACATTCCCGCTCCTTCACGCACAATCAAGCCGCAGCGCGCAACGAAATCACCGCGAGTGAACTTTGAACGTTTCGCCGAGCGATACTGTCTCTCTCGCTCTCGGAGCTGTAATCTAATCAAAGTGTGGGTGTCTCTCGCACACAAGCCACGTATAGGCCAACTAGTTTAACGGTGAAAAATCGCGTCTCTTAGTCACACGCGCCTGCGCTGCAGTTGCGAAAGCCGCGGCGCGCGCGCGCACACATTGCGGCGGCGGCGGCGGCTCCTCTGAGTGCCGCGGCGTCCTGCTTGAGTGAGCCCAAGTCCGGGGGCCTTTGCATGTGTGACCCACTTACCTAGCCGATTAAAAGCCGAGCTCGGATATTCGTCGTGATCTCGCGGCTCGATGGCCCAACTGCTGGGTGTCTATGTGTGCTCGGTCGCGTTTCTTGCGCGCGGCTTTTTCGACGTTGCCCCGGGATATTTATGGGTGCGCATTCGGCGCGGGAGTCGGGGAACGGGCGCTAATGATGCTTGTTGCCTGCCTTTTTCGGCGATGTTTGTTGAGTTTTCATTACGCGCGGCTGCCAGCTGCGCCGCCGATTCTTTATGCAAATGCGCGATTTTCGGATTTCGAAAGATGCAGCGTTGGGAAATTTTTTCTTTTTTTTTTTTTATCGCGAAATAATCCGTGAAATATTCTCGATGGTAATGCGCATTTTTCCGTACAAGTTTTTTTTATTTAATTACCATCAAAGCTCGGAGTTAAAATGCCAACTAACCAATTTCGAATAATAATTTATTTAAATTAAGTTGAGGATATTTGCCAATTTAAGCTGCTTTAGGAACTGTGGAAAGGCAACGATCCGTTGCCGCAACGGATAAATGCTCCAGAAGAATTCGACTTTAAACGTCGGGGGAAAAAATTACGACAATCATGTTTTTCGGCGAGTGCACTCTTTATTTACGACTATTCCATTTTAGGATTTCCGATGGTCAGGAGAGTGTTCTGTTGTATCTTGATATTGGCCAACAAGCAACTAGTCTCCAGAGACCTGATCGATTGGCAATTAGATTGATTGATTGTCCGATGGTTTACTAGCGTAAACCAATTCGAATGCACTGTTCGGATAAGCTAAATGTGTAATAATTCATTGTTTGTTTCGTAACTAATGAATATCTCAGTTTCGATACTTAACTGCACGATTCTCCGAGTTTTATCCTGTTTTCGAGACCTGCATTACCAAGTTTGTTTACCGGGTTAACTTAATTAATACGTGTAGACGTTTATGTAAAAGTAAATTTTACTAAATTTGAATAAAAACAAGAAAATCATTACAAGATCACCCATCAGTTATTGTCAATTAATCCATCGATCGCGATCGCTCGAAAATATTCTAAATAAAGAAAAACGAGCGAACTGCCAAATCGATTATCAGTTCATTAAACGAAAGCAGCAAAGTAATTTTTCCCGCGAAAGATGCTTTCTAACTACTCCTCGGCTTGCCCAAGAGCAATTTGCCGGGCGCGCTTGGCGCTCTCGGCGCCTTGCGTAACTCGCGGCCTTTTTTCTCCTTAGCTCCCGAGCGGCGCTCAAGACAGATCGCCGTTCGCCTCTCGGAGCGCGAAAAGCCACACGCGAGCCGAACAAGTTCATTGTTCCCCCGCGTTTCATCCCGAGGCACGCACACGTATCTTCCAGCGCGCAACCTTATCGAAAAGCCGCGGCGCGCACTCTTTTCGCCCGATATTGCTAATCGCCCAACAAGAAAGTAATGTAAACACCGCGATAGCATTAATTTATAGCCGAGCGGCCAGTGTGCGTTGTACGCTTCTCTCTCTCTCTCTCCCCCTGTCGCGCTCGCAATCGACGCATTATATGCCGCATTATCGGGGCGAGTCTCGAGTGGCGCGTATATAAATAGATAGAATTGAATATAGATGAACGAGAGCCGATTCGCGAGGAACTAATCATTTTCTCGCCGGTCGTTTAATCGGCGCTTACACTTTAATAAAGAGCTAGTAAATCACGCGTTTTGAAATCGGCGACGTCGCGAACCAGCGAAGCCTGCTTGCGGGAGAGCTCTCTTGCTTGGCCGACAACCCTTTTGTTATCGGGCTCGTATGACGCGCTGGAATTTCGCGCGCCAAGCGAGATTGAAATGGTAAGGTGCGTAGGAACAGCGTCACGGTCAACTCGTTCGGAGCGAAGCTCTGTACGATACGGGCTTGACTCGTAATTGGTTATGATTAATGGCCCCGGCGTATTTTAAATTATCATTATTTAGTAACTTTGTGTGTTTCGTTATTTGTAGAAATGCGCGGACTATAGGCTTGCGCAAGGAGAAATAAATGCGATAAGAAATACACTTAGCGAAAATTTTGCAAGACAATGTTTTCTTATTGTAATCTGACCTCGGATTATACTGCTTATAAATTATTCATTACGATATTGAATATCAACATCAACTATGTTAAATATTGAATTTTTAAAAATGCATAATTACTGTTTCTTCTTAACTAATTGAATGGTATATTATATTATTTTAAATTTTAATTAAATACGGAGTAATTAAATCCCAAAGTACTGATTTTAATATTTATTGAGGTTTAATATTTATCTTAATTTAATATTTTAATCGCAAGGTTAATTCAATTTCAGCACTGTGCAACGTACTGTTTTACATATTTATTCAGTCGCGTATTATTTGAAATAATAAAGCTTATACGGATTAACGAAAATACATGGTAAAAACTCCCATTTTACAGCGAAACGTCCGAGAAATCTCACGCGAGCCTTTAATTAAAATAACGAAAATCGCTCGGCAATTACGTCGTCGGCCAATCTTCCGCTCATCCCGAAGATCAAAATGGGTTTTCGTGCCACGAGGTTTAGCATTCGCGTATTTTGCCTCGCCTCTTCCCTGGATTTCGGTGTGCCTACGCAGAGAGACCTGCAGGCAGGTGCAACAGGTGCACTGCATCCTCGAGCGCCGACGGGTTTCGGCGAGAGCGAGAAAGAGAGAAAGAGTATCTCGATACTCGCTGCGGCTTGGTTATTTAATTGGTCCGAGGGCGCTTTTCATCGCACCTGAAGATAATCGAGGGCCCGGTGGGATTTAAGCTTAGTTTGCGGTTGTTATTTTAAAATTGTGCAGCGCGCATTAAATTCGCTAAAAAGTTTCTTAGAACGCTCGTTAAATTATCAAAAGTCTGCAAATAAAGTCGCATTGCGAGTTATTTCAGGGCAAAAAAAGCTTTCAAATTTAAAGTTCGCGTCCTTGAAAACTTCAGGGTCGGACGGAGGCTCCCGACGACGAAGGCGTTAAACTTTTTGCGAAGCTACTTGCTCGAGACTCGCGAAAAGCAGCATCAAAGAAGTTTCCAAATTTACAGCACATTCCTTAAAAACATATCGCAAGTTTACCCAGACCGTATATCCCTGCACAATAAAACGAGGCAATGATTAATACGAGGGAGAGATCTGGCTCTCGAGCCTCAAGGTCTGCGCGGTGCAGCCTTTGGATCTCTCTCTCTCTCTCTCTGTAAATACCGAAAAATTCTCAAACATTTCCTCTCCGCGCGCAGATCGTCCGGCCTAAGCTCGCGCGCGCGCGCGCGTAAAAGCCTCGTCGCGGCCGGGCATCGAAAGAGAAGGAAACAAATAAAAAGGCTGCGAGGTGGAGCGGAGATCTCTCTCTCTCTCTCTCTCTCTCGGGAGGTGTGTTTAAGGTCCACCGAATTACTCTAAAAGCCCGCGCGCTCGGAGCCGGTTAAATTGGTACTTACATATCTCTTGTTCGCGCTGGCACATTTTTGGCACGCTACCCGCACATCTGCGCCTCTCTCCCGCTCCAGCGGCGGCGGCGGCCGCTTTCCGAATTCGAGCGCTGCTCCTTTTGCAGAGACGTATTTAGTCCAAGAGCAGCGCGTCGCGCTTTTCCGATAACGGCCGGGAGGCTTCTGAGAAATCGCCGTCTGTTTTGCTCGCCATTTACGCCGAAAACAAACCCTCGAATTGCTCGATTTTCACCCCCCCCCCCCCCCCCCCCCCCCCCCCT
>UCOM01001349.1:0-43395 GCA_900474385.1 Ormyrus pomaceus
TAATAAAAAAGTACTTTTAAACATTTATGTTATTTTTAATAAAATTTATTAACAAGTTATAAAGATTTTAAAAATAACTTCAAAAAATCTGAAATTTCGAATTTTAAGTAAATAATAATTTTTGCATTATGTGCTATAACTTTTTCAATTTTTTATATTTTTGTTTAAAAATTTATTTCTGCATAGATTATAATCTATAGAATCGAAATATGTTATAAAAAATTTTTCGATTTTTTAAACTTTTTTCGGTATAGAACCCCCTTAAGTAAACCGTTATAAAATAAAAGTCATGCCATAATATGTTTGTGCATTCACTTGTCTTAACAACAAACTGTTTTAATTGAAGATGTAAATGATGAGGTTGCAGTTGCTTCAGCGTTAAATAAATCAACGATGTTGTTGGATTATTTTGAATTGAATAAACGAGATGAAGAAGCTAGAAATTATTTATATTTCGAGATTCCAAATCATGAAGTATTTAAAAGCGTTAATTTAAATGGTAATAAAGTTTATCAGTGGCAGAAACGTAAGTTTCATTTTAATACTATAGGTCTTATGTATTCCGTAAGTCCAACTCAAGTAGAATTTTTACGATTATGCTTATTATTATTGCACGTTAAGGGGGCAATAAGTTTTGACGATTTGAAAAAAGTCAATGGACTGCAATACAGTACGTTTTCAGAAACATGTTTAACACTTGGTCTTATAGAAACAGATGAAGAATGGAATCGGGACATGCGAGAAGCTGTGGTGTGGATAATGCCAAGAAGTCTCCAATAAGTCGCTAATTCTATCATCCACCGATCCTATTATCCACCGAGAGAGAGAGAGAGAGAAAGAGAGAGAGAGAGAGAGAGAGGGGGGGATAAAGAGAGGGTTATATAGAGAGGGAGAGAGAAAGAGAAGGATAAAGAGAGGAAGATGATAGAGAGGTTAACAGAAGGTTAGAGAGAAGGAAAGAGGGTTAGAGAGAGGGCGAGGAAGAAAGAGTGGGATATAAAGTGAGAGAGAGAGAGAGAGAGAGAGTTTAGTTGTAATATCGTACACCGCGAGTTTGCTTCATCAATTCTATCATTGACCAATTCCATTATCTAACAAGTTCATTATCGAGTTTTATTTGTTTAATATATTTTACTTGCATTACCTTATTTTTTAATCATGAATTTCACTCTTAAGGATAGGGTACAGTCACAAAAAAAATTCTGTATTTAATAATATATATTTACAGAAATGTAACTATATTTAAGTTACATAACAGTTGAGAAAGAAAAAAATTTTTCAGCCTATTTCAATCAAATTTGAAAGAGTTTTACTTTCAAAAGTAATCAAAAAAGATGCTTATTCGAAATATCTCTCACGGGCAAAGTTTCAGATATCATCAAAAACTATATATACTATACTATACTATACTTTTGACCATACTTTTTTAATACGTAGTGCCAAGACCTGCAACTTTACACAGGCTTTTGTTCGTATACTTCGAAACATTAAAAAAGTGTTTTAACAATATAATTTGCAATAAAAAACTGAAGAATTATTTGAAGGACAAAAGCCTGTGTAACTTTTTTATAAACATAGGAACCAACCTTCGTGCAATGTTTCCAGCTGGATTCAAAGAAATTTGCCCCGTAAGGAACATTTGGAAGATATAAAAAGTTGATTTTGAGAAAAACATGATTAAAGATTCATTCATAAGCACTTTGAAGATTTTCTTACTTTAGCGGTTCAAAATTTCCCAGCACCATACAACACTTCTTCCTGCTTTTTTAATGAAGTTTCTGATGACTGCTGATATTTTTTTTAATTTGGTGCACGTATCAAGACTAAGAGATTCAATTCCAGCTAATTTCTGTTTCGACTACTTCCATGGCACTTCACATTCTTTGATACTTCTAAAACACATTTTTAAAATAAAAAAAAATTGAGTTTTTTGATGTTTTTTTACTGTACCCTACCCTTAAAATGCAAAGGTTTACAGGCACCATTAAAAATCCCCTAACGCGTAGTCGCGTAGAAACGCCCGCGAGCATATTGCCGTAGAAAGAAGCGCGCAAGTACACAAGAACTCTAATCAAAACAAGTAGATACACGCGGAGAGGCGAGCATATCGCCCCCGACTCGCGGCGACGTCGGGACGTGTGTACGGCGCAGACATTCCGCCGGGCTTCCGCGTCTGTTTCTCTATCTGTCTCTCGCTCATTTCTCTCTCTTAGTACTCAAGACCCCGGAAAGCCCTGGGATTAAGCTCACTTTGCGCTCACCAGGAGACGACTAGGCGAAGGGATCCAGCCTTCTATAAACTCTCCTCCTCGTTATCTCCCTCTCTCTCTCTCTCTTTCCATCTCTCTCGTTCGCTCACTTGCAGGGTATCTTCGGAGGAGACGAGTTACCACTTCAAACCATAAGAGACTGACACCGGGAATGTGTGTAACCCTCTCTCTCCCCCTTGCACCGATGGGCAGGAACGGGGCGCCCTCGCCCGCTTTACTTTTGCGATGCATGAGTTATTGATTCGATCTGCCGGGGGGAGTCGCGCTTTCGAGGATTTTAGAGTTAGTTATGAGGTCTTAAGGGAGTCGGCCGCCGGAAGGTTATTGCATTAGCCGAATTGTAAACTGAATTCGAGAGCGTCGCCCGGGTAATTTAGCGGCGGTCGCGGCTATTTTTGTTATTTCGGGGCCGCCTTCTTAAACGAGTGATTTTATAGAGGATCGGGAGCCCGAATTTTATTACGAATTTTCGAACGCGCGCGTGTGAGTCGATTATAAATCACGCAGTTATGGAGCTTTATCCGCGGGTATATATTGCCGTGACACCTTAATGGAACTTTAATATGTGTAATCCTTGGCTTATTTAGACGTCGTTAATCTTCGGTTGAAAAACCCGAATTGATGACACTATCAATCAGTTTGCCTAAAAGCAAATTCAAACGTATGGCTAATTCTTTATTGCGATAAACTTAGACTATATTGAACCGGTATAAAAGTGCACTGCAAGTTCTTTTCTAAAGTTTATTCATACAGTAACTGACGCTTCATAAAAGAAACTGAAATTGAGTTCATAAAACCATCTATAATATTTTAAGAATGTTCTGTAAAATCAGAAAAACTCCATAAAATTCTTTGACACATTGACAAATTTGCATAGATACAATATTATTTACTTGCGATTTTATACGAGCTTCATTCAGGGAGACGAAAAATCCCCGACACTCTTTTTTATCGGAACAATTTTCTAGTCTATGAAATCTTAATTATAAGGCATAAAGACGAGTAAACGAATGCACTCCGCGATAAAAAAAGAAGTGCTCGCGCTGCCTTAAACAACTGCCTTTATCATTCGAAACGTTCGTTCCAGCTTGGTATAAACACACGCAACGCGTTCTCACGTACACTTCTGCGCCGTCTGATAAATCTGCCAGGTCGAGTGACATCGCCAAAGCGAAGGCTCTTTATTTTCCTTTTACTCAGTGTAATTACAAGCGCCTCCGTATTTTTTTGCGCAATGTCATATCTCCCCTCCCTCCCATCCTTTCTTTCACGTCATCCTGCATATCTGAAAGACATAAAGAACGCACTGGAGGGGCCTTTCACAGATTCCTTTGCTATTTTATCGTGAAAAGGGAAAAAAAGGACTCGGGCGCACAGAGTGAGAGAGAGAGAGATGGGATCATCGATAACCGCGGGCTCTGTGGAGGGGAAGTGCAGGCACCTGTCATTTACACGCATTTCGCATGCGAGGCAGCCATTGACGCGGCGCCGGGGTGCTAGTGGCGAGGGAAGTTACGCCGTGAATAAGGGTTAATGGACCTTTTAGAAAATTAACCAAATACGGCTTTTATCGCTTTTTATGGTTATATTAAATTAGTGCGTCGGCCATTGCAAAAAGGCCGCCTCTATTTCGTTAGCGGAGAGACGTGCGATAAAGGCGTGGAATGTAGAGCGTGGCTTATGATCAATAATTATGTGAAAGTGCTTTTTTTTCTGAAAAATTAAAGTTAATATTCTTTTTACGGATCAAAAGAACGATGCATTAAGTTATTACTGCGACAAATAATTGATCCCCAAACACGTGCACTATTCATTATTTCAATAATACCTTCTGTAATTTAATTGAAAACGTTCGGTTTCATTGCTGCTTACATGAACTTTATTCAAATCCAGTAAAATCCGATTACCCCAAAAATTCGACGAAATTTAAAGGAAAGGATAAGATTTAAGCGACCTCCTTCGTTCACTCAAATTAAACTCACGTACCCAAATAAACCTCCGACAGAGATATAGACCGCGCCGAACTAAAATAAAAGACCGAACTAACCCCTGCCAATCCTCACGTATCTCTTTCCCTTGAATCGCCACCTCCTCTTTTTTCCATTCGTCTTCTCCATTTCTCTCGCCAGAGCCTCTCATTCGCCACTGTGACTCCATCAATGAACCCCTTTCAATCTTCTCCTTCTCTTTTACCTATACCACCACCCACTGCAGCACGTTCTTGACTTATTAGACCAGTATCAAATCTACACTCGTCCTTAAATTAGGACTTCCAAGCGCTTTGACGAAGCGACTTGAGCTTATGGAATTGCGCTAATTATAATACGGAATTGCAGAAAAATAATATCCGAAGTAATTAAAGATATTAAATCCATAACTGGAAACTAAAAAATTCTCGCGCTTTAGTGGACATCGTAAATTCGCAAGTTTTATTAAAATTAGTCTTACGGATATTGAATTGGACGCGTGCTTGAAATATAAATTCCTCAAGATTTTACTCGGTAACTCCATTCAGAAAGAAATACTTCCTACAAAAGCCTTCCTCAAGGCAGTCACTTAAGAAAAAAGCCAGCACCCCCACTCCTCTCGCCTCTTTTCTTCTCACTTCCCCCCCGAGCGAGTCGCATGAATTCAGCGATCCAATGAAGTCCTTTCAATCTTTCCATCTATCCGCAGCAGCTATACTCCGGCGTAACTGCGTCAGAGTTTGGCTTGCCTCGCGCCATCTCTGATTCGCTCGCAGTCGCGTAGCAGCAGCAGCGGCGGCGGCGGCAGCGTCGAGAGATTGGAAGTTCGTAATGAAGCCGACGAATCGGGACAGAAATTGAATCGATCAGATTTTGTGCCCCGATTGGGTTGCGAGCGGTATTATCGCCGCGAGGCGAACTTTGCGTTCACGCGCGATTACTGCTAGCACTCGTCGCTGAAAGAGAACGGATGGCCCGGGCGCATACAAGCAAGCGCGAAACTCAATTACACGCCGGCTATAACAAGATTCTCATTATGCGAGAGCTTCGTTCATGCCGGCTTCTCTCTGTGTCTCTCGGCGCGTGCATCCTCGCGATTTCGATATACGTGCGCTGTATTACGCGGTGCGCTGTATTACGGAGAGAGGGAGCTTTTTTGCGCTGCCTCTTTCGCCCTCCGTGATTTGGTACCGTAGAATTCGTTAGAGGAGTCGCGCCATCTATGCATTCTTGGAAAATCTATTGGTTCGCTTCCACTATTGGAAGTTAAATAACTTTAGAAATGAACGTGATAGTACCCGGAATATGAGAAATATTAATTGGTATTTGTTCACATACTAGTTTTGAATGTATTTCCTATATGATTTGACTTTTGTATTCTACCGTTTATCGTGGTTCACGTCTCTTCCTCCTGATTAGTAGACCCCCTTTTCTGGTTATACTTTTAAATCACATTTAAAGTTAAAATTTGGAAAACGTGGAACCATTCCCTTTCCTTTTCTTTTATTTCGTACTAACCGAATGTAATATTTATTATAATTATTGGTAAATTTGTACTTACAAATCGTTCTTACAAAAAAGCTTAGCAAAAACAAATCTTTACCTGCAACAGAAAAAAAATTTACAATTGTACTTCATTTTACAAACCCTTATTAATTTTTTTCGCCAGCAATATAATTTTGCTACTTAATATAGTCTTATCAGTTAACGATTTTCTTCTAATTGTATAAATTTTTCAGGAAAGAAGAAGTAAAACGTAAAGATAAAGGAAGAAAGTGATAAGAAAATAAAAGGAGGGAAATAAGAAAGCAAGCAAAAAGGCCGGCTAAGACACTAAGTTCAGAGAGGCGGGGAGGGAGAAGTTCCGTGTACATTGGCAGAAAGACGCTTTTGCGGAATGTAAAGGGGAACTTTGCCCGGCTGAAACTCCTGGCTGCCGTCGCCGCTCTGACAATAGCCGCGACTGCCAAGAGGACGATGATAATTAGCCCCGGCGGGGGAGGGGCTGAAGGTGCAGCGGGAGAAACTCCTCGGATGGGGGCGTTTTGTTTTCGGGTTGACCTTGGATGGAGGCCAGTGAAAATGGAGTACGAATTCAACACCCTCCGCTATCTCGTAAGATCCTATCGGTCGCGATAAGCATTGTTTAACAAGTTTAATTAAGTCTGGGAGAATCCCTCAGTAATTCACTAGTTGGGCAAAGACTCGTGTACCTCGGGACAGGTTGTTTTAATATTTCTTAACCGTGCTGCTGCTGATTCACTGAATTAGCTGTGATGATGCTGTTAACTTTTATACATGCTGGTACTTTGAGAGAGAGGATAATTTATGCAGGAAGGACTTTGTTATTTTAAATGAATTTTTCATCTTATCTTTTGTACGTTAACAAAGCCTTTGCCGGATAAAAATGTTTTAATACGGGTTTATTTTGCATGCCGCTAAAGGTGCTCGTAAATCTCTATTTTTAGACCGCGAAGAATTTGTAATAAGTGGCGAGAATACCAATCTAAAGAAAGAACAGTTTTATAGCTTTTTTATGCCGCCATTTTTTGCTTAAGATGAAAAGTTCGTCGTTTAATTCGTCCGCGACAACGCGAAGACACATTATTCACAACCTGCACGTCTGCCTTCAAAAGGAATCTGAGAAAACAATGACCGGCATAAGGTCGAGGAAAACGAATGGAAGGCGGGAGCGGGGGGGAGAGGATGGAACAACAAGCGAAAGCGTGTAAAGAAGATGAGACAGCGAACGTGAAGACATGCACGTATATAAAGTGTGAAAAAACTCTCGGTATCGCGACAACGTATGAGAGCACGCCCCAGTAATAATGAAGCGACGCAAATGCACACGTTTATGCGAGAGAAAAAGAGAGAGAGAGAGAGAGAGAAGGAGATGCGTGCCCTTGCTCGCGTAATCGGAGACTTTTCTATACGTGCTTCTTTCATTTTAGAGCGAAAAATGACTGTTCTTCCTTTTGGACTGCGACTTTTTAATATCGCGCTTCAAAATGACTAAGGGGACGTTTAGACATTTTTAACAGAAGGTGGATTATTTGCTCTAATATTGTACAAGTAATGTTAAGAAACGCCCTCTTTTAATTACTTGAAAATAAGGAAATAAATACTGTTAATGAGCCGTGTGATTAATTGCTTGAAAGGGTTATTGAATTACTATAATGGTTGTAGTAATGTGCGGATTCAAATGTTTTTCTGAATTGATTAAATAGATTGAAAATATGTAATTATTTTCATTTAATCGGTTATTTTATTATAACGTTAAAAGTTAATAATCATCGTTTGAATTTGGAAGAATAGTTCAAGAAAAGATGTGTACCTCGACTGTATTTCCCACATTATTAAGAAGAATCTGCACACAAAAGAAACCTTTGTGGAACCGTATTTTATTGAAAAGCTCGCTACCCATGCAAGAAAATAACGGTTTTTCGGAAATTCAAGTTCTATTTTGAAAAATGAAACGTGTTTTACATGAGCTTATTTACACTTACAAGTAGTGTAGATGAGAGAATTAAAAAGAAGGCAGTAATTCGATTTAATTATTTATTTCTTTAGTATTAATGGCTTCCACTGAAGTTGCAAAAAATTGTGTCGCTGCACGCCGCGCTCTCGCTTATAATCAAGTGCGAGCCGCCCGGTCGCTGCCCTTCTCGCTCTTCAGATCTCGGACAACTTCGCCGCTTTTGTAAAATCGTAAGGATGAGACGAGAAACAAAGGCAATTTGTTAAAAACTTTTTCGTTTCCCTTCTTCAGGAAAAACTCAATGAAAATTTCTTTAATTTAAAACTGAGGCGCTCGCTGTATTCCTCCCAGTCGATGGCCTCGATGGACCCGAGGTCTCACTTTACGCGTGATCCCATATTCCTCCAGATATCGAGTCTCGCATCTCGCAGCAGGTCAAGCAGTCTCCGGGAGCAAAACAGCCGTGAATAGACTAGTGAAACGCGCTGATGGAGTCGCCCGCAAGCCTCCGTTACTTTTTTAAATTTGAAATATTTCACATATTCAGCCAATTAAAAACTCTCGGTATCCGTTTGGTTTGGCACTCTAATTTTACGATTTGTGTGTTTCTATTGTTGGGCCTACAAAACAAAAAAGAATCCAGAAAAAAATGTTAATTCCTATTAATTTAACGTAGTATGTATTTCAAAACCAGAATTACCATGTTTCTCTTAACAATTTGTATCCTAAGAAACAAAATCTAAAAAAAATCCACCTCCTTAATTGAAACTTATCTCATTTACGACACTTTCCAATTCAATAAACGAACAAAAACAGTCGAACCTTTTAATTTCTCGTTGGCGTTGTTATGTTTTTTCGGTCATTCCTCGTTTTTTTTTTTCACGAACGACGGCGGCAACGGAGGATACTCGCGCGAAACTCGCGATTATCGGGAAGAGCTAAGTGCTCGGCTAAATTGAAAAATAACAGCGTTGGCCTCGCAGGTTTTTGTTCGCGAGGTGAGTTTAATTTTGCCGGCTCCGAAGCGCAGAAAGAGTCGCGGGAGAGTATTTCCGTAAAATGCTTGACGCGTACTCGATTACCGGAAAGAATAGGTTTTTCAGGTAATTTTCATTCAAATCCTTTCGCACTTAGTTTTCTCAAAAAATGATCTTAATTATATTCAGTAATTAACTGCACTGAGAGAAAAATTTAGTAATAATTACCATTCTAGTAAGGCCACCGCAGACTGTCAAAAATTACCATACTTTGTAAGAAATTTTACTATACTGTTTGGTAAATTTTTCTATATTTTCAGTAAAATTTCCTATAAAGTATGGTAATTTTTACAAGATTTATTATATTTATTTATTTGAATTTTTACTATATTTCTTCTCTCGGTGTATAATTAATATACGCTCTGTAATTTGAAACCTTCGATAATATTTCTCTACTCATAATATTTCTCTACTTCTAAAAGACAATAAAAAAAATAATTAATGCTGTATTTCGCAGAGTTGCGTGAAACAGAAGCATCCTCCGGATTTGTAATTCAGAAATCAGCAATAAGCAAACGTTACCTTCACAAAGAAGAAACGCGTATAATTATCAACGTGAGCGAAGAGACAACCTTATTGTCATGAGTCAGCGAA
Organism: Ormyrus pomaceus; assembly: GCA_900474385.1. Classification (NCBI taxonomy): domain Eukaryota; kingdom Metazoa; phylum Arthropoda; class Insecta; order Hymenoptera; family Ormyridae; genus Ormyrus; species Ormyrus pomaceus. The sequence goes on from UCOM01001349.1 coordinate 9,347, forward strand.
AGACCTTTGCGTCGAAGTACCTCGCAGGATGAAAAGAAGGAAGAGCCGACGATTATGGAAATTAAAACAATAGAAAGTTCATCGACTACTTGTCGCGGAAAAATTTTAATTAAAGATTACCTGCTTTATTAGATCGATGATTAAACCGGGGGACAATGCCGAGGCGTCGGCAATCGGCCGATTCATCGCGCGATAGAATGTAAATCTGATTCTCCCAAGTTATCGAACGAAGTAAGAATTTATTATTCTTACTTCAGAAAATATCGAAAATCGAAGTCGCGTAATATATACTGTTCACTCTATTACCGAACGGATCAAAATCGTGAATACATTTTGAAATTGAAAAAATATTCTTAATTTTCATGCACCGAGCAGGTTAAAAAGCTTAGTTAAAAATTTACATTCACCCCTTTTAGTTTGCCCACTAATTAAAGGTTGGCAACGTTGTGCACGACGACAGGCCGCGTCGCCTCCCGGTTTCGTTTCACGTTACTAAATAATTGGAATTTTAAGGATTTAAGGATTACTGGAAGAATCTCCGCTCTGGGGAGGTCAGCCGAGACGATACCGGAACCGGCGCTGCTCTGGCCGAACTCGCGACGTGCGCGACGACCTCGAATAATTAACCCGCCACCTGGAGCGATAAAAAAAGTAGATACTGTGTACAGGAAAGACGAGGATGTAGCCCCTCTCTCTTTTTCTTTCTCAGAGATATACCACCTGCTCGCAAAGCTGAGGGCAAAAGCCAAGCTCTACTACCGCTCCAACGTTCGCGCTCGTATCGCTTGGTGCTTCGTGGAATGGCTGTCGATGCCTCCGCCTCTACACTGCCCGATGTCCCATTTTTATTGCTTCACAAAGCCTTAAAAACTGCTCGTCGTACTCGCTGACGCGAAGCCGCAACACTTCGACGCTCCCCAAAATCAGCAAAAATCTCGCGAAACCCAATTTTACCAAGATCCACCGATCCGGCGGGCTGAGATTCCCCCTGAAAGTCGACTGTCAGAGATGTACTGGAAAAGCCGAATGTCTTATCAGACGATTGTGCACTCCCCGCGAGTTCAGCGAAGTGGCCGGCGAAACTCAAATTCCGAAATGTCCGCAGAGGCGTTGTGCCCGGAAGTTTTCGAGTGTCGAAAGCGAAGTCGATGGGTTCGCACAGGGACGAGCAAGCGCCGGCTCCGCTCAGCGAAATGTTCACGGCCGATCTCGCCTCTCACTCGCAGCCGTGCAAGCGCGCAGTCCGCCTTGCGTATCTTATTTGGCTTGAGAGCTATAGGAACTCGTCTGCCTCTAGCTTTGACGACGTAAATTAATAGCGTGAGAATAGTTAACTATACAGTGAAGCCTTGAAATAATTTCGTAGTGGGATTAATTTTAACGTCACAGGTTTAGCAGAACCATTAAAAGCAAAAGGTAAAGAACGACATTAGCCCTCTCGAGAAGCTTCAGAACTAAAACTTTGTATACGTTTGAAAAGCATCGTTCTGAAAAAGTCTTAAAAGTAGCCGAATTCATCCCCCATTTGAAAAGCCCGTACCATCGTGACGAAGCAGCTGCAGTCTCAAGCCCCGCGCTGCACTCGGTCGAAAAAAAGCGTAGGAACCCGCGAGGTTCGCGTGCAATAATTCCTCTCGAAACAGTCATCCCTCCCTCTCTCTCTCTCTCTCTTCACCTCGTCGTTGTGTCATCGTCGACCCTCGCGCGGCGTGCACTTGCCCCTCGTCCTCCCCCTCCAGCGCGTCTCGCTCTCACGAGACGACAAGAACGTGCTGCACCGTTCATCTCCGTATCTTTCTCTCCTCCGCGCCCGGAATCGTCGAGGCTTTCTTTCCTACTCGAGCTCGGAGCTCGTCGCGTCTACTACCCCTCGAACGGGCTGCACTGTCGCGGAGAGAGAAAGAGAGAGAGAGAGAGAGGGAGGGACCGGGGCTCTTTTGCCTCATTAAGCCAGCGACGCGCGACGAGCTTGACTTCCTTCGTCGGCAAACAAACCACGCGCTCGCTCTAGCTTTTACTTTAGTTATCTCTTCTTTCCTTTTTCATGCTCTCCCGCTTCTTGCTTTTTTTCGCTGCACTTCCTACTTATTTTTTTAGCAGCGAGGGAGGAGAGGGGGAAGTCGAGGGGAGAGAGTACTCGGAAAATTTCGTTCTCGTTTTTTTTTCAATTTCATTCTGGCCTTCCGTCTGTTAAACGTAATTAAATCTGTTTAAATTTTAATTGCGTTACACGCGGGCTTGTTTGCTCAGTCAGACGCGTGTGCGTACCAAAGTTCCGGCGCTGTAATTTACTTGGAAACTCTTCGATTGCTTCTAATCAAAATGATGTATCTTGCGGCGCAGACTGTTGAACATGTAACGTAGTTTATAATGAAGTCTACGCGGTAAACGGCTAACTTATACGACCCTTAAAGCGACAAAGTTTCGCAGGTAGCACATAAACTTGTTTACTTAAAGAAGTAAGCTGAAACTTATTTTAAAAAACGTAGTAAGAATAAGCCTGCAACAAAACTCAAGTCAACAGGTAAATACGCTGTATTGACAGATACTAACCTAATTACGGAATCAACCTTCGTCTTTATCCATCAGAAACAAGAACATACGGAAATTTTTTATAGTAAAAACATACATAAACAGTAGAATTTGTCAAGCCAACAAATTTCGCCCGAATATCATATTAAAAAGTTTATAAACATCGTCTTAGGCCGTAACTCCGGAAAACAAATTACCATCCATCAACGATCCCGCTGGCCGTAAGCGCGTGAAACAGGCCGGAGTTATCTATGCGCCATCACGTATTAGGCGGATAATATCGCGGGCTGCATTATGGACGCGGCGTTTACGTAAGCAACCCATTTGGGACGCGACTGATCTCCTAAAAAATAAAGTTAAATTCGGGGCTTTTTTTCCCGACAGCCGGCTTTCCTTCCCATCGAAGCGTAAGCGACGAGAGAGAGAGAGAGAGAGAGAGGGGGGGGGGATGGAATAAAGCTGGATGGGGCAACTCTTAAGAAAAGTCAGCTGCATGCCTGAGCAGCCAGCCTCGCGTACATAACTCGATCCAGCTTGGCGCGAAATTTATATCGTCGTATAGAGCTTGTCTGGCCCCTTTTTTCCGGGGCAGTAAGGGAATTTTAGGCGAAGGACACGGCGGCGGAAGAGCGAAACTTTAAAGGTGTACTCGCTCGACTAAAAAATTGATGCCGAGTCGCGGGCGAGGAGAGAGAAAGAGAGACAGCGGGGGAGAGAGAGTGAGTTTGCAGTCAAGGTGAAAAGTTTTCGCTGTAATCGCGAGCAGCATGGAAAGACACTTGGGGAGGAGAGATAAGACTCCGACCTCGCACCGGGCACCGGTATTTATCGCGTTATTGATTCCAGAATGGACTGCCAAAGTATATAAGGTACGGAATGGGTACGGCGAATTGTGTCGAGAGTTGAAGAGGTCAAACTAGAAAATCGTCGTTAATCTATTAATTCCGTCTGTAATCCAGACGATAATGAAGGAGTCATACTAATATGAAAGCTAATTATTAAATTATTGTTGCCGGAGGCTAACATCATGACTGATCTGATGAAAAATTCAAAATTTCACATTAATTAGTCGTCCATTAATTAGAGCGCCAATTAAATTTTTTTAAAAATACCTCGCGCTTAACAATCAAATAAATAAAGAAAATCTCTTAAAGAGTCCGAAGGCACTTAAAGCCAATAAAGCTGCGGAGAGCGGCGAAAAAAATCTCGGACTTTTGAAAGTCGAGGCGGCAGCGCGCCGCGAATAAACAATTTCCCACGAGCGTCTGCTCCGCGAGACTTTGTCTCTCACGGGCTTATAGCCCGATGGCTTCCGTGTAATCGCCTTGGCACGTAGTTATATTCCTTTCCCTCCAGTCTTTCGGCCCTCGCAGGGCTAACAAGACATCTCCATTTGGCTCAGCGCGAGACGTATATCGCCCGATTCGCCCATCCGGCGTTACGTCTTTTATTCCGGCCGCTCCTTTGAGCTCTTCTCTCACTTTTTCCTTACTTCCGCCTTCTTTTTTTCTTCTTTTTTATGCCTTTTGTCTCTATCGCGCGCCGGGCTTCTTCCGGCCTCGATCTTCGGATTTCTCGGCTCTTTTATTTTTACGCTTATCCCTCTGACTCCCCCCGTTCGTTTCCTTCAGATTTCGCGGCGTTAGTTGTTTGAAATAGTTTGAGCGCGAGCGCTGACTCGGAGCGGTGTTCGAGCGATCGCTCCGCCGTTCTATAACGGTTGGATGTTTTATTCGACTATTTAGGAAGGATAATTTGGAGCAGAAGTTCGTGGGATTCGGAGCTGCTTGTTATTCTAAAATGAATGACAGTTTGATTGGCAGCTGAGTTACGTTTCCTTTTCATCCATTTAATAATTTCTTACACAAGCGGATGAAATTTGTTTTTTTTAATTGGTTTTACAATTAGAGGGATATTTAGCCATTCAGTCCATAAAGCACTCAAAGTAGCGAAAAAAAGGTAAGAATGAAAAGCTTGGCGTCTCGAGGCTAGTCGGGATCCATCGGCATTCCCTCGTCCCGCGAGTATACGAGTTCTCGCACTCCGACGCCTAGAAAGCGCGCCCGCGAGCGTATAAAAGTGGCGGGAAAATTTCGGCTCGCGTCGATCCTCGCTCCGATATCTGACATTTTCAGCGGCAGCTCGATTCTCCGCCAGGAGGCGGAAGGGAGACAGTGACTGTCTGAAAGGGCGCCGCTCCCGCCCCCCTCGCGGGTTAACAACTCGCCGCGTTCTTCGGCGTCTCGCGCTCCATTCGTCGCGTGTCATATCAATCCGCGCTCTCGCGAGCTTTCTTCCCTCGGCATAAAGCTCGAACAGCGTCTGGCTCTTTGCTGTGACGCGCGCGACGACGTCTCGGCATCCAATAGAGTCGCGCGGATTCGCTATTTTTCGCGGCCGGGATCCGCGCCCGCGTCGCCAACGGAGCCGAGCGAGCTGTCTGATGTGTGTGAGTGTGTGTGTGTGCGTGTGGGTACTTGGCGAAATGGCCCTCCTGGCGTGAAAGGTTTTCCGTAGGAGTGCCAGGCAGTTCCTTTTTGCCCATGAGTGCATAGTCATGTTAGCTTCGATGGGAGAAAATTTTTAGTTTTTCTGCAGTGCATCGATTATCATTTTCGCGAACAACGAAATGTCGCTTTCTATTATTGATTGATGAGAGAGCTTTCGCGTTTTAGGTGTTCGAATTTCAACGATGCCGTAAGTTTTGGCGTGTACCGGATTAATCTCTGTACAATAAAAGGAATAAGTGACTGATCAAGTTTACTCTACTATTTCTTGTTTATAATAAACAATTTTCACTATCACTACCCGAAAGAGAAAACGATTGCATTAAATTTAAAACGTTCGCCCAGCTGATTTTACAGCCTCAATTTTTTTACCCCCCAAAGGCTCGCTGCCTGAAAAAGCTAAAGATCTCAATCAATCGATGGCAGGCCTAAATCCTATTTAAAAGCCGATCTTCGCCCTATCAAACTTGATAGCCGTGCACTCGCGCTTCCTCGAAGCAGCGTAAACAAACGACCTGCAGCGCTCTCAATAAACAAACGAATTCGGAGGGAGGGGGATAAAAGCACGCGCGCGGCGACGGCGACGGCGGCGGCGCACCTGCGAGGCAGGGATAGAAGGTAGGCTGAAAACGTCGGCTCGTAAATTGTCGGCTACGGCCCGTTCTGATGTACTCTGGGAGAGGCGCGAACGCCCGGCTTTACTACTGCTTTCTCTGTTTCTCGTCGGGGCTAAGCGGAGGAAGGAATCCTCACGTAGGCCTCGTAAACGTTAATGCCCCCAGGCCTCTGTCTCTGTCTATAAACGCCGAGAAGTACGCTGGGGGTCGAGTATAAAAAGCTTTTTTTCCACGAGTCTCGCCGCGAGCGGAGGGACGGGGCCGGCACGGGATTTTTCACTCGGATTTCGACAACTTGAATTTTTCAGCGGGACCAATCGGATCGTTATAATTGCCAAATTATTTTTTCGGAATATAGTTAAAGTCATTTGCCTGGGAATCGAATAATTTTATTTTATGTAGTTTAATTTTTTGTTTGAAAATTTCAAAATCATTTTTAAAACTGAGAGACTATTTTTTTTACCTTCTTTATAGATTAAACTTGAGATTGCGTAAATAAAAATGGCTTAGATAAATAGCTTGGAGATGCGGGTGCTGATTGTCGGATCGCTGTAATAGTAAACTCCGAAAAAGCTCGAGTGAAATCAGTAAAGAGGGCAAGAAAAAGATTGGAGGAAAAAGAGCAACGGATGAGGGTATGCGTAGGTGTGCACTCGTCGGCAAGAGACGGTAGATTTAACGCCTCGCGCGACTCGAGAATTTCTTATCCGAGACTCTCCGCTGCCATCCTCTCGTAAAATGCTTACTCGGCCGTTGATGAAGCCTTTCCTCAGCTATTTCGTTTATTTTTATCCTCCCGCTTGCGAATTTACTTTTAGCTTCTTTCACCTTCAGGATTTAGACGTTTCTCGCGACAAGCCTATAAATTACCATTAGACGATACGAGAAGATGGACAATACAATTTTCGGCTTCGAATATATATTGTACGTAAGCGAAGTCAATTAAAATCATGTACTTTACTCGAAACTGCGATATCCACTGCGGAAAATCCCCGGAGATTATCGATTTTTGAAAGCAGGAAAAAAGCCGTATTGTAAGTTATAAATCCCATTTAACTTCGAACAACTCATCGTCAGCAGCAAAGCCAAATCGACCCGAAATTGAATCGACCTCCATTAACAGAGCCGACTGAATACACATTTCGACGTTAAATTCACCCTCTATTTTCGCCATTCAGTGATTCTTGCGAGGCTCCTAGCAAGCCCATCGCATAAATTTTTTTTCTCGCTAAGAGGACGTTCTGCATCGGCGTTTATATCTCGCTCCTTATTGCGAACGTACCTCCCACACTTAAACAGAAGTTCCCGCACTCGATGGTAAATCGAGTGCAGTACCAATTCTCGGGCTCAGGAGATCGCGGTGTGCCAACTACTTCGGTAAAAATTCACTAGTCAAATAGCTTGTAGGACTGTGGGACTACTAGATCTCCAGGAGCGAATTTATTTTATTCGCCGGAGGTATAACAGCGGCGTTGATGGTGGCGCCGGATTTTCGGCGAGCTTGTACATTTTTCATGCGCCCGGATAATTGGAGAGTGGAAATGGAAGAGCGGATCCACTTGCATTTTTCATTAGTGGGTTGCCTTTTGTTTAATATTTCACGAACCGGGCAAAAAGGGGATTGCTAAATAGGCCCGCTTTTTGGCAGGTGATTTTCGCCGGACGACTGAAGGGGATTGGCGATCTTTTTAGGACGAGTGTAGAATTAATGAACTGCCGACATGCGCGTTAATCTGATTATATATTTATTATTCAGTAATAACATTTAGTCTTGACAAGTAAACTGTAAATTTTGTAAATTATAATAATTATTTTGTTTTAATCGTCATAAACGAAGCTTTTAAAACATTATAAGTTATTTAAATGCAAATTTTATGATTAATTTATTTACCAGAACTAAATTTTATCGCTAAATAATAAATCTGGATTTAACCTATGTTTCGGGGACTCATCAGTTCCGGACGCGTCCTAAAAATGTACACCAATAAGTCGTCGACATTATTTTTAGTAATTAATGTTTTATTCATGCGCTTCGATTAAAACTCGACAATCACTGTGAAAACTCTGCCGATTAAAATCGAATTGTTAACTACCCAAAAGAAACTTGAATTTTGACCGCATTAATCATTCTCAAATAACCTTCCCCCGCGGGGAAAAAAGTAATCTCCCCTCCGGCCATCAGACTTAGGAAGCGTAATTTTTGCCAAGCGAGTGAAACAATCGAAACTTTCATCCCGGCCTTCGCCCCTCGGCCGTTACGTTAGCTCGGAAAAGCAGGCGGCGGCTTCCAATTATAAAGCGCATACCTCCTCATCGGGCATAACGTGCTCAAAGGGCCCCGGCCCTTCTTAGAATCTTCGGGCGAAGCCTCGGCTTTTCGAGGATGTCGGTGGCACGCGGTGGCAGCGGCGGCGCGGCAACCAAGCCATTACCTCGGGGGAATGCAGTTATTAAGTCTTCAGCGCCGGTGGTGGCGCGTGCCCGTCCATCATGGGAATTGAGTTGGGCGAAACGAAGGCGAGGCCCGATGGCTCGATTTGTGTGCATGAACTTTGCCGGCACGCAGACACCTGAATCCCGACTCCCCCCCACCTGATTTGACGTTTTCATTGCACATATGAGGCCTCGTAAAGAGCTGCTCCGTGATTGACACTCTTTAAATGGGACATCGAAATTTCGAGCTGGCCTCGGTAGGCTGTGCAGTTGGTCTTCATTTTTTGGGGGGCGGCGCTCGGTGGGAGAAAGTTCGAAGCTCCAGTATTTCGAGGGAGTAATTGGATTTGATCAAGGGGCAGCTAGGGTGCGCCCTGGTTTTTCTTTTTGTAGTTGGAGCGATAAAAGGGATTATCGGAATAGCATTTTTCAGTAAAAGTATACCGTGTCTTACTTACGAATCGTCAGGGAATTGGTTAGCATTCAGTTACTCACCTGAAACATAAAGGTAATTTTTTAATTAAAATTTTTTTAAATGGAATAAACGTGTAAGAAAAATAAAGGTTTTGAACGATCTCTTTTTAAAACTGAAATGTATGAGAGGAAATAAAAATTTGTAATTCAAAGTTTAGTAAAAAATTGCTTGACTTTAGCATGACTATCTGTATGTTTATTTTAAATCAAGAGATAGGAGGAACGAAAAACATCTTATGCATGGAAATACTCTCAGAAAATGCAGCGGACTCGAAAACATTTATTCTCGCGTACATACGTGTTTATATATGCTTTTTCGCGTTCCTTCTCTCTTTGATAAGCTGCAAGAGGAAAGTCAAAGGAAGGAATCCGATACAAGGATAGCAAGAAGCTCGGATAATATTCGCACGAAAGAAGAGGATTGAAAAAAAACTTTTGAGAAAGTTGACTCTTTGTGGTTCAAGGCTTTTTGTGTTACATAACCAGCGAAAATGCGAAACTGTCATACCGGTATCGAGAGGGAAAATATTTTTATGTAGCGGAGTCCTTTGCAAACACAACGAATTTGAAAGCATTAGTTAACAGACGTATTTGCAATTGTAAAATCAAAAAATAGAGACGAGTTTCGTAACAAAAAAAAAGAACAATAATAGAAATTTCGTGAACTTTTGACTTAATAATTGCAGCTTATTTTACGTCGTTTTCATATTGGGGTAATTTATTTAAATTACAAGCTTAAAACATAAAATAAATTTTATATTTGCATTTACTTGGAGATATTATGGTCATTCAGTCGTATTTGCTTTCTCTCGGGCGTAGTATATTTACAAACTTGGGTTGATAAGCTTGTTTGTAATTTTTAATGAGCATCTCTAATCGGAGTTGAATAAATTTTATTCCGCATTTATCATTGCATTTTATTTAAACAAAGTAAAGATTAAATGAAAAAGCAACAAAATCGAATCAGATTTATTAATTTTTCAGTACAATATTGTGGGAAAATTGTAACATTTACAAAATAAAATATCCACTGGCATTCAAGCCTACAAAAAACCAAACGAAACCAATAAACTTTTCAGAATTTATAAAAACTTTTCCAACAGTTAGCGAAATCCGGCGTTAACGAACAAAAGTATCGGAGCGCTGTTCACTTATCGGGCGCAGTCAACAGGCCGCAGGAATATCACTGTATATACGCAGGCTTCCCGGCTCGGAACTTTCTTTCCTTTTCCGCCTGGTGCACGAACGGCGCGGCGACTCAGCGCGTTACAATAAAATTCCCCGGGAACGAAGGCAAATGCGCGGCTTGCCCGCCTGCGTATATCTCGTCTAATGAGAGTAATGCGATTCGACGCGAGCGCTTCACTACGCACGTTTGCGACGCAGCTCGAGTGGAGGGGGGAGACCTAAAGCAACAGCCAAGGAAACTGCAATGAAGCTCGTTAGACTATTGGAGCTTGCGCGCGGCCGATAATAATGCGTGCGCGAGTGCAACCGGTCAAATAAGAGGATATCGGTCGAATTAAGTTTGGCCGATTTAACGCTCTTCCATTTGCTAATTGCTTTTTCAGATTCGAATAAGTTAGGGGGAGGGGGAGAGGGATTGATTTATTTTCGGGTGGGAAACGCGCGGAAAATGGCCGGAATAGTTAGCGGAATGTGGCTTTGTTTGCGAAGCGCAGGTGGATATTTTTAGAATCGCAATTTTATCAGCGCGAAACAACGCAAATACATTTCCAACCTTCGTTTTTTACCGACCGATATTTATGAGTTTTGATTTGAAAAAAAAGAGAGGCTGGACGATCGTAAAAATTTTTAAACTCCAAGATTTTAATGAATCTTTATGTTTGCAGTATCGTGAATCACGACCAATGGAATATTTGAAAAATCTCACCCAGAAATTTTTGCAACATAAATGAATGTCTACGAAACGAGCAGCATAACTTTATACCTATCAAAAGGTATCGACAAAATTATTGCTCTCTTCTTGATTGAAACATAGGGCAAAACAAAGTCCACTTGACAGTGACTCCGACGATCTTTTTGTTAAATAAATTCACTTATCTCGGTCGAATGCAAAATGGGAAAGAGGATCGTGCATAAACAACAAATAGCAGCTTTTCCTCAACGGAGCAGGTACGACGAAGACTTCTGAAAGCCGACGAATTAAAACATTCCGGAGGCAACGGAAGTTTGTCGAGCACAAGCATTCATTACATCGCTTTACTTAAAAATAAGAGACGGCTAATTTTTTGTCTCCCTTTCCTTTCCTTAAGTTGCGCAATTTTACGCCCCTCGGAAAAAGAGAGCCAACTACCTCCTCCTTTCAATTTACATCTTTGCAACTCTTTCATCCTACCGCGTGGCGCCCCGTTTGGAAAAAAACCGGGCGAAAGATAAAAACGGTGAATAAGCGTCGAGTTAAATCACGAGAAAAGTCCGTGCATTTTTCCCGCCTTATCGTTCACGTATTTGGGCATGTCGCCGAGCTAGTCAAAAGCTGAGTATTTTCCACTCTGTGCTGCTCATTAGGCTGTCTTATGTCTTTTATTTTTCGTTTTTATTCTTAGTTCCCGTCTTTTTATTTCGCTTTTTTTAATGCTTTTTCTTCAATGTTTTCAATTTTGTGTTTCTTTCTATAATCATTGATCTATTAGCAAAAATAGCATTATGCAGAAAATTCGTTAATAAAACGACTAAATGCACGTATTTAAGAAGTGCATCAATGTCTGTAAAACAAGTATCTCCTCGAGCGGTAAACTACGTGTCAGTATTTTACGCTTGTGGGTCTTAATTCTCTTCGTCTTCTAGACACAACACCGTTGTTTTTCTTTCTCGAAAAGCAGGAAAGAAAGAGGCGGATGTTAATAGGATCAGTTAATTAGCTTTTTAAATGGGACCTTGTCGAGTCTTTAGTCGTTACTTCCGCCTCTCGAGCTGGCTTCCTCAACCACTTTCGCCCCATCCGACCGGGCAATTCAAGCGCAGCTACGGCCGTTGCTATTTCTGCGCGCAACTCCGTTTTCAGAGGCTCTTTTTCCCCGTTTTTCCTTACATTTTTCATCGTCTTTTCGCTTTCAGATCTTGCCAATAAGGCGCGCTACTTCAAAATAAACACGACATTCTGCGCGGAGTTTCACCCGTCGCCAATTACATTTGAGAGCTTTTTTTAAAGGGAGGCGAGAGCGCTGTGTTTTGCGCCGCGCACGCGTACAAAGTCATACCAGATTACTCTCCCCTAGCTTTTTTCCCTTTCTTCTCCGGTGAAGCAAAATTAAAATAACAATTGGATTGTTTTGAATGGGGGATATTTCGACAATGAACCGACGACCGGTTTTTTTTTATGTCGCGCTTTTGGAGCATGGCAAAGTGGTTGGGCAAGGAATTACAGTTTTACGTAGCGAGCATCGAGTCGCTTTTATTGTCTATTAAAGCAAATTAAATTTTAATTTACTGCACGGAGAAAAATGGTTAAGAAAAATTATTATACTCGCCAGTAAATCGAGGACAGTCTTTCAACGAGGGTAAAAAATTACTATACTTTACATTAAAATTTACTATACGTTTGCTAAACGTTTAATAAAAATTACTAAAAATATAACAAAAATTAATATAAAGTATAGTAACTTTTTACCCTCGTTGAAAGACTGTCCTCGATTTACTGGCGAGTTTAGTCATTTTTCTTAAAACGTTTATCTCCGTGTGCAAACTCGTTTAAAGTTTAAATAATGTCTTTTAGATCCTGCCCTACGATAATAATAAAGCGATGCATTTTTATACTTTTAATAATAATTTTATGCTTTAATTTTTTACCCAATCAACTACTATTATAAGTCTATTTTAATGATTGTTATATTTGATTCTCAGACGTGATTGAATGATTTAATCAAGTAGATTGCACGTTCTTGATACTTTATTATACAATACTGTACGTTGAAGCAATTGTTATACGGTATTTATACATTAATTCTCCGCAAGTAATCAAGAAGAATTTCATTCGAACAATTTGTCTAGATTATATCATACACCCTTTTATCCGGAAAAAAGATAACAACACTTTTTCTCGACCAAGAAGCTAAAAGCTAAAGCAAGCAAACATTTGTTCCATTAATACTACGCAAATCGCCATAAGATATAACCGGCGATAATTCCGAAGAACCCATCGACAAAAGCTAAGCAAAGCGATAAATGCCGGAATCGAGGCTCCAGCCATTACACGAAGAGTTTTTACCTGCAACCGCCTTCGATCGCAGCTCCGCATAAGACTGGAATTATACGAGGCGTCGTAAGCTGTTTTCCCTTCTCGTCCTCGGCCATTTCGTCAAGGCCCGCGCACACAGAGGCGCCATGCACGAGCCTCGTAAAACTCGCTCCCCCCCCCCGACCGAGAGTCTGACACGTACGATGCGCGGCTGCCACGGGATGGCAGGTATTTCCGTTCGGCCCGACACTTTTATATGATACCGGTGATTGGAATTTTTTCGGACAGATCGCTTTTCGCGGAATTTCCTTGCCGCCCGTTATTTCCCCGGCCCTCTGACTTTTTTGCGGCGGACGAGTTTTATATTTCGCCGGGTAATTGGAAAATTATTCCCCGAAAGCTCGTTTATTTTTTATTAAAAATGTCAAATATTTGAACAAAAATCTTTATCGCGTTATTGAGCTTTCAAATAAAAGCTATTTTGCTTTTAATTAATTGAGAGCTGGATTAACAATTTTACGTATAGACAATAGGATATCATCGAGTTTTGGTTTAGCTTGCCGGGAACAAATAACTTTATCAAAATCAATTCAATTAATAGCCAAAAGAGCTTCCCGTATTGTTTTATTGAATGACGATATTCTGTGCATCATTTCGAACAAATATCCGACTGACAAAAGAAACCAACTAAATGAACCTCGATTTAATGAGAAAGAAAAAAGTTGATAAAAAATATCGAAGCAATCAGCGAACAACGAAAGCTAGCCGTGCGTCTACTATTTAATTATTTCGCAGGCAAAAACACCTCGAACGAGTTGATCATGCCGTGATAATAAATCGGTTTCGCGAGAAACCCGCGCCCCCCCAGGCCCATAAAGCTCGGGCCTCCGGCTCGCGGAGGCGCGAATAGTACTAGCATGCGCGCGCGCGTACAGGGATGAGATCGGAAAGATGACGACCTCGTTGTCGCTTTTACGCGCGCGAGCGCGGTACCGCCCGAGTGAAGCTTTTTATGTGATTACGAGCGCCCTCGCGCGCCGTTGTAAACGCGCGTCGAGCGCCCAGGCGTGTATATATATAAAACCGGGTGTATAAGGCGCCGGGGGAGAAGCGAAGGAAAAGGCCGCGTGTCCGCGCGTGCGTCGCGTGAAAAAATCGGCGGGCAGGCGCACACGCGAAAAAGCAGAGGGAAAGGTAATAAAGCCCGCGGCGCGGCCATTTCTGAGAGGCACGCGAATCCGATAGGGATCGGGGTTGGCCCCCTTTGTTTGATCGGAGTATTAGTGTGTTGGATTAGGTCAGCCGATTGAGTTGGGGCTAAGCCTTCGTCGAAAGACCCGCGAAAGTTAAAGAAGCGAAGGGTGAGATGGGTAAGGCGCACGGGGGGCGGGGGGGGGGGAGAAATAAAGGGGGAAACGGAGGTGGAAGGTAGGCCTGATTTCTAGCTGTCGTGAATGGAATTTCTCGGGGCTCGATAAAGATTTCGATTGTTTGCGCAGTCTTCGGTAATACGCCGAGAGGAGTACTTGGATTACACGGCTCGCATGCTGAAAGTAATTGGAGATTTTAGTTACATAGAATTTCATGTAAATTTGTAGGAATTTGTACCTCGCATCATTACAATAAATCTTGAGAACCGTAACTATTTTTACTCTACGTGCACTCTCGTATGCGGTGATATGTAAATTTGATTACGTTTTCATTTATGAGCGTTTTACACCGTAAGAATTTAGTTTAGTAAAAGCGTCGGCGATAACTATTTGGGAATATGAATTAAATAAATCAGGAGATAAGAGCATGCGCGCGTAAACATTGTGCCGCAAATTTCGTTTACAACGCAAATTGTTTAACGCTAGTTCCTCGTTAATTTCTCTAATCCCACTCGGCCAGTCTGTGCACGCACATCCATCGGTACCTCTGTGTACGTGAGCAATTTCAACGGAAAGATCAACGAACGAAAGAGGCTCGTAAAAAAGAAAAGGAGAGACGCACAGTGAGACAGAGAAGAGGGCAAACATATACTTTGAAGTTTACGTTGTACTCCCGAGTGGAAGGAGGGTGAAAGAGCAATATTGAAAGGCCTCTCTCGGAAAGGTTGATAGCCAAAGCGGTTGGGCACATTGTTCGATCTATCCGAAACTCTCCGCTCTCTCTTTCTCGCACGAAAATGAGGGACGCGAGAACGCAGCGACGCGGGCTGGGAGGGAGAGAGGCACCGAGAAAATAGAAGAATGCGAGGACGGTCGTTTGCAACGCTCGCTCGTTTCCGGGACTCGGGGCTAAAAACCGTTAGATCGATAGATTTTTTTTCCTTTTTTTTTCATTGCCCCGCGCTCCGAATGAAGCGACGCATACCTTGCGGTGTTATTATTATTGCGCGGCGAATTCCGAGATGAGAATTAAAGTCGAATATCTGGAGAGACGTCGAGAGGGAAAAGCGACGATTCGAGGCTTTAGTTGGATTCGTTGAATAGGTTTTTTTAAATTTAGGTTCATTTTTTCGAGAGGCTAGTTATAAACCGATTAAGGTAGAGTTGAATGAGAAATGGGGTACATTAAATATTCACGATATAACGATGCCTTTTCTATTGATTAATGTGTTTTATATTGTATGCAGAAGCTTAAAAAAACTAATGTATTTTAAATTGAAGGCTTAACGCAATAATGAAACTTCCAAAAATTAAAATCAATAGACTTAAATATTTCAGGACACAGATCTAACTGAAACATCATCGAACTCTTGAATTACATACACTAAAAGTCTACTTTTAAAGCTTCGTCATAATAAATGACGTAGGGTCGTCGAACGAATGTCTGTCCAGGCACCAGTAAAAATTCACATTTTTTAAAAAACCGTTAGATATTTTACTTGTTCCTATTTTGTGTTTTAATCAAGAAAATATTTCGCCCTTCAATTGTTCAAAAAGCCTTTATTTAGATGGTTATAGTTTTTTTCTACTGCTTTGGTGCTTTACCAAAAATATTTATAATATTATTTTGACTTGACACCCTTTTTTTGCTAATCCCAATTTGGAATATCTATAGAAAAGTTTAACTTTTGACCCACTACCACCAATTTTCTCAAGTACAACAGTGGCCAGAAATTCAGCACATAATCCCTATTCTCTTCCATTCGATTCCGTCTTCTTTTCTCATTTTCCGAAGCGAGGTCAGTTGAAAAGTAGCCTCTAAAAAATTCATCACCATTCACGGAGCCCACTGGCTTTATTATTTGCCGTCGGGGGGAAAAAACCGACCCGAAGAGTACGAAGATAGGATGGATTCGAAAAAAAGTGAAAACCGGATGTCGGGGGTGGAGAAAGTCGAAGGTACACGATAAGGATCTAGAAAAAAAAGTAGGGAGGATGGAAAAGGAAGTGGAGGATGGTACTCGACCTGCGAAATGAAATTGCTCACGAAAGTTACACGACGGTGGCTAATTAAATTCTCCAACGACTGTCCAACTTTATGATCAGCTCTGACTCGCGACCGAGGATTCATTCTGTCTTGGGGTCGGAGAGAAAAGGTCCAGTGAATTCTAATAAAATTACAGTTTTCACTGCATCACGTCCCTCTGCTCATCCACTCGTTTTTTTGCCTGCTTTCCCTTATCCTCTGTCTGGATTTTCTTTTTTCTCCACGGATTTTTATTCGACTATTCTGCGAATTATTTCTCTGTCGGTACGAAACGGTTTATTTCAGAAATTGTAATTAAAAGCATTAGGATCTCCATTGTGATCCTTCTGAAAAAAGTCTTTCTCGTGGATTCTTTATTTACTTAATTAGGACATATTTATTGATTATCGGCTTTTTAAAACTCTTCATTATAAAATTTCCTAACTATATCTAAGTATCTTGTATCCTAGGTATCGTGAATATTGTTAAACTATTTAGGGCACCCAAAATTTTATTGAAGAGAAAGCTTTTAAAAATTTTAATAAAGAGAAAAAAAGCTTAAAAAGTGAACCGATTACCAAAAAATATTGAATTTTGCCTAACCAAATATTTGACATTTAGCGGAGCGGAATCAGACTATTCGCTGCATCTGCTTTTCCCCCTCAGTCGATCGGAATTCCTCCGATATTTTTTACAACCGCGGCTAGCGACGGCCTCACGGTCTATGAATTACTTTTCGGCTGCTCGCATCCCTACCGCGAAAAAAATAAAACGCGAACCGCCGACTTTACGAGAAATAGTACGGCTCATAACGGTCCGCGGAGCCGCGGGACATTTTTCATTTGTCTCTTTTTATTTGCCCTGACGGTCTCTTTCTACCTGACAGGCGCGCTCGCTCTTGACTTCTGCCTAAATATTGCACCTAGATATTCATTTATTAGTTGGTGTACGAGGAAAATTTAACGAGGAACAAAGTCATCGATGAATAAATCAATTATCGGTGGTATTCTAAAGGCTATTGTTGAAGTGGTACACTTAATGTATCTGGTTTGGAGAATGCATTAGAAAATGTGCCTGTTTATAGGATTTTGATTACAAAGGGTGGATTAATTGCGGTCATTTTAATATCACGCTTTAACTGCGCCGATATACCAGCAAATTGTTTAAATATATAAAGTGCGTTACGCGCATTTAATGAAGGTATTTAGGGCACAGGATTTGCGGTATGCAGTGCATTCCTTTGGTTACTCGTTTAGCTACATATTTCGATTTTTTGCATGAAATTCAATGGAGAAACGACAATAGTATAATTTGATCGTTTCCTGAATTTCCAACTTTTTTTCAGAAAAAATAACTTGTTAATCTTTTGTTTATGAAAACATGAAAATCTTCTGTAACATTTATATCCCCCGTTTAAATAAAAGAAAATTAAAAAAATTTAACACTAGTTATATTTAATAGATCAAACATTTTATATCGCTTAGAACTATTTTAACGTTTTTCATTTATTTTTTGCAACAATACTACTAGGACACGAGACTTTTCATATTTTCGAGGCCACAAACATTTCGTGCACCAACTGTGCACCGTGTAGTTGGCACATGTGGCGAATATGATACCTTATATTTGAGCGTTTTTTTATCTTTTAACTCGCGCGATATAAAAATTTTTATATCGCTCCGTTATTCATTATTTTATATTTTATTGTACAAAAGTCTTAATGTTAAATTAGAAAATTTTCATCGACAGTTCACTAAAAATTTGTCTATATCCATTTAAGTTGAAAGTCGGTACTGCAGTCTTGGTTTATCAGGCATAATGCTCTCTTAATATATCCACTTGAGAGCAAAAGCGACAGCCACCCTATCGGATAAACAGCCTCCCCGGATAAACAATGACGATGATCAACTAATTATCAATATCCTTTCGGCGCTTCCTGTAATATAGAGGGAGGAAGCGAGCCATAGTTCTCCCGCAGTTCAGAACCCATCCGACTCCTCCCGCAGACAAAAGGACCTCGAGTCCCAGCCCGTTCCGAAGACGGCGCACTCAGCTCGCGGAAGAGAATAGGTGTATACAGGGTGGGACTAAATTTCCACGGGGCGGCGCGGCGGCACCGGTAGTTCATGCGTCGCTTTGCTACGGTAATACCGGTAATTAATTATCTATCGAGTAACGAAGCCTCTAGGCGAATTTGTAAGTTCTCTTCCTATCCTCCCCCGGCCCCTCTGTCTCCGTCTGTCTCCCATTCGATTCTGAGCGCTATCTGCGTTTGCTGCTAGTCGACGTTGAGTTTCCTGCCTCGGTACACGACGTGCAAGTGGATCAAGCCGGATGGGGGGTGCTGCAGGGGTTGCCGTGCAATTTTGCACCTACCTAACGCGCTGATTCCTTCATGACAATAGGGCCGGAGTTTGCATTAGGAAATTTTCTGCCGTCCTACTACTTGATGCAGTCACCGAGAATTGCTAAATACACGCAGTCAATTCAATTTAAAATAATTCTATAATGCCATTCCTGACATTTAATAAGCTTATTAAAATCTGAATTTTCGAAATGCGTCATATTTCAATTTTTCATTTAAAAAAGCGTTTCCTGGCTCCCAAAGCTAAGAATCGATCGATGCACTTCTTTCTACAAGGAGAACAACTCATCAGCGGTGTGCCGAACAAAAACGAGCGCTCGAAAGATCAAAAGCCAACGACAGCCGCAGAATCTTCCCTAACTCAACACCTCGGCCGGGCAAGAGCGACAAGGAAGAGAGGAAAACGCCTCGAAAAACAGGTGTCTTGCAGCAACGCACACACTCACATGCACACCCACACACATACACACGCGCGCGCACACGAGCCCCCGATTGCGATAACACTCAGAGCGGGCGCACGTACATCGACGCAGACGCAGACGAGGAGGAGCTTCATTACCGAGCCGCTTTAAAGTCTCCCCGCGAGCAATCTTCTCTCTCTCTCTCTCTCTCTCCCTCTCTCTCCCTCTTTCTGACCCTTTATCTATCGCGCGCGTCATCGTTACGACGAGTGGCGCGTTCGAGAACAAGAGCTGCCGAGACGCCGCTGCTCGTGAGATTTCGCTCCTCCTCTCTTTTTTCTCCTCCCTTATTCTCGTTTTTTGTGCAGCCGAGGGTCGCGCCACCGGTGTTGTGATAAAACACGAACTCGAATTAATACTGCCAGGAGGACGACAGCGCAACGGGAAGGGTTGCTGGCTGCCTCACTTATGACGTCACGTATACGACGCCGCCGCTTAAAGAGGGAAACGAGAGGCGAGTTTTCAAAGGAGATGCGTTTTCGTTCGCTCGGGAAGAAGCGGGATGAAAATTTCTTTTGTACTTAAGGCTGAACTGTTGAGGAAGAAATTGAATAATTTAAGATGTCGAGTGGAAAGATACTTCGCGTATTAATGCGATGTTTTATACTTTCGTGAATTTAAGGTAAACGACGGTTTACCAGACATTTTTTTAAAAATATTTTAGTGTGAAATAAAAAGGCTCAGTATAGAGATGATACTGGAAATACTCCTCTGGAGAAATAAAATGTATTTTTCAATTTTAATCTTTTATGATCTCGTTCGATTTTTCGCGAAAAATCTGAATTATAGCCTGGCGGAATAACATTAAAAGGGAAAATAAAATTTTATTTGCATTATTAATTGATTTTCTAGTGTGAATTTCCAATAAATGCAAAATTTTTTACTTGTAACGATCTGTTGATCGTTAGACGCTTTGTAATTATTGATTTGTTTACAGGCAGTGAGAGAAAGTGCCGTAGAGAGGAGAGCGCCCCTCTTGACTCTTCCTACAAAAGAGCTCTCTCTCTCTATCGATGTAAGATTCAGTGCGCCTGGCGCCCTGAGCCAACAAGGCTAATTGGAACGACGTCCCGCGCCCTGAGCAAAACAAGTCGTGAAAGGTAACCTTCCGTACTAATATGTGATTTCACGCGACTTGAGCGTGAAAGATCATGTTCGCCGATGTTTTAGCCGCGTTGAAAATTAAGAAAGCTTATATCGAGAAATTTGGTTTTGTATATAGATGTGCGTCGTCACCAGTCCATCGCACAAGCGAGATTTTCGATACTTTTTAATTAATGTTTGTCACTCTGTGCGTATAATCAATATTTAAATTTACAAATATTACTTGTAAATTTAAAATTCAAACGAAAGTTCAATTAATTATAGAATTCCTCAGCTACCTGGACTTACTGAGCCTAATTCGGCAAGGAGCAACGTACCGTATCCTCAGAACTCGACCCTAGGCGCATTGAGCCGAGATTCCGTAGCGCCTTGAACTACCGAGGCAAAGAAGTGCACGAAGGGAAAGTGCCTTGTTACAAAGTCAAGCTACATTAGAAACGATACCGATTCAATATATTTGCTTTGAACAAATATCTTTTTGCGAATAATTTTATTATATAAATTTTATCTC
Source organism: Ormyrus pomaceus (assembly GCA_900474385.1). Classification (NCBI taxonomy): domain Eukaryota; kingdom Metazoa; phylum Arthropoda; class Insecta; order Hymenoptera; family Ormyridae; genus Ormyrus; species Ormyrus pomaceus. Next base: position 29,948 of record UCOM01001349.1, read on the forward strand.
TTTTAAGTTTCAAATATCACTTATCATTTCTAGGCAGGATTTTCAAATTAAAAACTTATATTTTTTACCGGATTCTGTAATTATTTTTAGATTATTAAAAAGTTATTGAATATTCGCATTTTAAATGAAGGAGCTTTTAAAAATTACGATTAAATTTTCAATATTTGGTCGTTCAAGCCCCGCTTCAAAATCCCAAGCCAATTTAATCTACTAAAAACCAATATGCGAACACTCGATACTAAAAATACCCCGGCCAGGCAAAAATATTCACTGAGGCAATCAAGATAAAATTGGGCAAATTCCAAAATGCGCCCAACAATAAAGATGATTATCAAAATCGTTCGATTAAAAAAGCGCTTCATGCGCCTGCTTTCGCCTTATCCCATTCAGAATTTTAACGAGAAAAGTTTCTTCGCTATATATATATTTATATATATACACACGGAAGCAAAGAAAACAAAAGTGAACATTGAAAAATCAGTGAGAGGGAGATCAAAGTTTTTCCGCGGTGTCATTAAAAAGAACAGTCCGACAAGTATAATACGTGTAAAAAGGCGAGCGCGAGAGTTGTTATGCTTTAGTTGCGATCGAAGTCGGTCGCAATATCGCGTGAGCGAGTGCAGCCAAGATTTTTTTTTCCCTTTCTTTTTCCACGACAAGGACAAACAATTATCGAGATTAGATCTAAGAGAGACCGAGAAGTCAAGCTCGAAAGCGCATTGGTTTAATCACGAGGAAGTGTTGGCTATACAACACTTCGATTGATATTCACGCATATAAGCGATTGACTTTTACTTGTCGACAGCTTTTACTTGATCAATCGGGATATTACAGGCGAGACGTTATTTTTATGCCTAATGAGACTTTTATTGATTGTTTGTCTTTTATAACGAAAAACTTTTTTTATACTCTTTGTTAATGGAAAAGTTGGAAATATTTATCAAATACTTTTATGATTTTAGAAAGAACCAAAAAAAAAAGATGTTGAAATATAGAACCAATGGATTGCTTTTATTTGAAATGGATATTACTAACTTTCATTTTAATAATATAAAATTATTAATTTATCCCTATATCTATTCAAACTTAATAAATAAGAGTTGTATTTTTACTTGTAGCAGTCAAACATTTATCAAAGCAGGCTAAAATGTCTGAAATAGTTTCAACATGCAACAGAACTTCCAACATTTAAAAATGTCCATATAGTCGGAAATCTATTCGTGGTCAGCTTCATGTTCTACACATGATGATTTAATTTGATAAACATTGTTTTTAAAATCACTTTTAACCAATTTACCTACACTTTCCACGCCGTTCTCTGTTGAAGTTTTAATGGATTTATCCACTTACAAACACGCAAAAGTGAAATTAATTTCACTTGAGAAATATTTTCGTATTTGACGCAGTTTCCGAAAACTCAAAGTTTTTTATGCACAATAGAAAACTAAATTGTTTTCTGAATTAATGACAATGCAAAATTTCGTTCGGAAAACTTTAATATATACTACATTTATTTGATAGATACTTTGACATAATAATGCTAGTATTATATATTAATAACAAATGTTGTAATTAATCGTTCCGCGAATTTAGGTTCGTCTCATATTTCATGCAAATCAATAAATTAAAATTGCATCATTGGTTTTTGTTATTATTATTATGAACCATTTATGCTAACATGAATAAAAAATTAAAGGTATATGTTTAAGTACCACTTTAATATTGGTATTTAAATCTTCATCAAGTGTTCGCTCGAGCCCTTATAAAATTCCAATACCTTCCATAGCGCCGAAACCAATCGTCACAGTCTTGCACATATACGCCAAAGCATGTCTTAAATATACAAGAGAGAAACACGAAAGTAAAGCAGAAATTTTCCTGCCGAATTATTTCCTCCCTTCGGTCTCCAATCTGCTAATGCATTATAGCATTTATAATGACCCTTAAAATTTATAGCGCAATTTCATTTTTAGGGAGCATAAAGTATCATAGGTGAAATCGCGCCTCTTTTAACCGAACTACAAAAAAAAAAAAAAAAAAAAAAAATAACCACGCGGCACGCGAATCCCTTTAATTTGAGTACTAAATCACTGCTCCGCGTATATTTCGCTTTTGCTTACGCACACAAGCCTTCTCTTCCATCGTCAGCCCGTAAAACGTGGGTGTATATATCTGTAGGGGGTACGCGAGAAGGGTGACGGCGGATTTAACTGGCATATCGCGAGAGGAATGTCGACGGCGTAAATATTTACCTGTCAAGGTTCAACTATACAGGCTCTTCCTCTCCCTCTCTTCCTGCACTTTTTAATTAACGCCGGCTGCGCCCCTTCCTCCCTTTCTTCTTCTTTCGGCTCTTCAGTCCTCCTATCTTTTCCGCCAGCCCGTTCCTTGCTTCGCTTTTTTTTTTCACCAGCTCCACCCTCACGCCTTTACGCGCGTGCACTTCACTTCTCACAATTAGCCGGTTCCGATCTTTTTCTTGTTGTACACTTTAACCTCGGCCGAAGCTTCCTCTTTTCTCCTTTTACAATACGTCAGCGGTGATATGTTTCGAGTGGCAGTGAAGGTACGTTTTGATATGTCGCGCGCGTTCGGTTCTCCGCCTGGCGTTTGCAAATAACCTCGGCGAGCTTGCATTTGTGCATTTCACCGAGAGCGAGATACGCCGCGAGAGAAGTCCATGGATTCTTCCGTTTGTTTTGTGTCGAACACAGCAAGGTGCCGGAGACTCATGCGGTCAATAAACGTACATAGTCCGCGCACTGATTAAGCACTATAACAGAACAATCGCTACACTGTACAGTTACCCAAACCCAAACGCAACGAGTACTAATTCTATCCGTTCAGTATTTGCATAGAGGCGGGCTTTTCAACTTCACGCACACACTTATCTCGCAGGAGCACTTACGAGCTGTTCGGTAGGGCTTGCTTCCGAAATTTTCAGTGATCGAGCTCAAGGTCCGATCGGCCTCGACGACGCGACGTTTTCCTTTGGGAAAAAAGATACCGGCGCGGCGGCAGCCTCGGAGAGCAATTCCACGAGCTGTTCTTTCCTCCGAGTCGGTTCTGTTCCACGTACGGATTAAAGCACGGAGGAGCGAGCGCGCGTGCAGGACGGCAGGCCACCGCCACCGGAAACGAAGGCTCGGCACGCGAGTTCGCCGGCCGACTGAGGCGCGAATCGCCCGGCAGGATATATCGCGCCAGCGGCCCTTTTCCCCTACCACAGCGGCGCGCTGCTCCTCCCCCACCACCTTCGACGACTACTACGACTACTACTACGAGTCAACCGAGAAACGAACGAACGTTACCCCCGAAAAGACTCATCCCACGGCGCGAGGAGGCTCGAGAGAGGATATGCGCCTGCGCCCGGCGGCGCGGGGTGTGCTTTCTACGTCCTCTACTCCCTCTCCCAAGCGCTCTCTTTCTCTCTCTTTCTCCCCTCCCCTTTCCTCTCTCTCTCTCTCTCTCTCTCTCTCTCTCTCTCTCTTTCTCTGCGTTCTTCTTCTTCGTTTTCTTCGGTGTCTCGCCACTGAGAGTCGCGGAGTCGCCGTCCTCCGCTGCTGAGTTTAGAGAGAGCATTTAGTAACCTACGTAATTTGGAGGTAACATAAGTATAAGACTCACAAGTGAAACGTTTAGCTAAAAATAGACGAAGGCTTTAGAATTTTCTACTCTGATTATAATTGTGTAGAATAAGTGACAATTTTATAAAAGTTAGGTGTAGCAAAAATTTACAAGAATGCGATCAAATTTTATAAATACCATTGCTACCATTGCTACCGATACGATCACAACAAAATAACATTTGATAAAATAAAGCAAGGAATTAATAGCAATCACAGAAGAAATAATTACCAAATACAGAATTCTTTTTGAAATTTTCAAGTTTTATATTTTAAATTTCTAAATTTTCTCTAATACATTTTTCTTCCATTTTCTTCCAGTTTTACTTGCAAGAGCTTTTTGTAATCAGTTCTTGTACCGCATTTAAAATGGAAAATACAACTATGCAATTAATTTGAAAGAACAGAAAGAGAAAGAGAAGCTTACTTGTTCCGGTGGAAAAACTGCACCTTCACTATTAATTTGAGAAGTGCATTCATTAATTATTCATTTTATTTTATTTATTTAACAAAATAATTTAAATTTGTTTAAAAATTAATAAATACACTTTTGCAACCGATTTTAAAATAAGCCTTGATTTTGTAGTTAAAACTCATTCGATTAGAGCATTAAAAAATTATACATTCTAAAATCAATTTTTATCAGTAAAAACTTTGAAATTAAAATCAACATTTTCAACAAATTTTAAAAGTTAGATTTCTGGGGATTTGCCTTAAAATAGTTTCTTTTGCTCGGCGTGAAAGTACCACATTAGTTACTCCGTGAATGTACCGGCGGGAGGAACAATGTCGTTTGTAATTGAAGAAAGCGCACCGTTTGAATTATTAATAAGTGCAACTGTATTTTAGCTGTACGTTCAAGCTCATTTTAATTTACATTTTAAGGTTTATTACTAAAAAAAAGCTCTTATAATTATTTTAAAGTTTAATTTTCTTCTCTTTTTTATAAATAATTTAGTAGCATGAACTCAATTAATGTTTTTTAAACTTTTAAGTTAAACTTTTAAGAATAATTATTTTTAGTAAGTATATTATGTAAATATATATACTTTCTAAAAATAATTATTTAATAATTATGTTGACTTTTTTTAAAAATTCTATTGTAAGAAAAGTGATAAAGAGTTAAAAGTTACAAGAATTGTCTTCATACTTGACATTTGCGTAATCCTTCTTACATGTAATCGAATCATTGAGATAAGTTTTTACAATAGTAGGTAAAGTATACAAAGAAGATCTATGAAGTTACTCGGTACAAGAATGCCTTCGTGAAATTATTCAGGAATTCACGAGCGTGACTGCAATTCGAACGAAACTTAATGTTCACTTATGACTCGATCCAAGTTCAAGCCATTTCTGACGTGCACAGGAATAACTTCAAACGTCGACCGCGGTCACATAAAAGTGAATGTAAACTACGAAATCAACGGGAATACAATGCTCAGAATCAGATAAAGGATTCCAATCTAAGTTACAGTTTGAGGTTTATATTATCGATAACAATGCCGAAGTTTCTTCATTTATTAGATTAATTTCAGAATAATCTATTAGGTAAATATTAAAACTTGCCAAAAACTACGCTAGTCGCCAAATTTCAGTACTAATTATCTTCATATAAGTTACTTCGACATTAACGCCCCAAGCATCAAGTCAGCGTATGTCAAGGAAACAAATCCTCAATAAACACGCATTATTAGAGTTATAAATTACGGTATATAAACGAAGCTCCGAAGATCAGTAGCAGGAGATTCGCCCCCTGCATTTTTATTACCCCATACACGAGCATCAAAATCGTCCATTCTTCCCCTGCAAATATCCGCCTCGTCGGGACGTCCCGGTCGCCTCTCCCTCCCTCGGCTCCTGCTTTTTGCCCCGACCCTTCGAACTTGACGAGCGGACGTCACGTGGATGGGGAGAGAAAGCGAGGCGGATGAAAGAATCTGCAGTGTCACTGGAAAGTCATCGGGGCGTGAAAGGTAGAAAGAGAAAGAGCGAGTGAGTCCTCGTGCTGGAATTTGCCAAAAGTGAAGGGGAAGAAGGAGCTTCGGCTGGGTAAAAAGTTCGTAAGAGTTGAAGAGGGGATAAGGATATGATGAGAGAGATAGGAGAAGAAAGGGAAAGTTTAAGAGGTGGTTTGGAAATTGATTGATTCGCTTTGTTTGTTGCAAGAGTCTATTTGGAGCTGAGACAAATTAGGTTGTCATTTATCTTTACTGAAATAGAATTTCTTTACGCTATTTAGCTCAAATTCAATCCTACTTAATCATATATTTTTGTAGTAAATAACTTATATTTACTTAAATAGAGTATCATAAATTATTAATTTTTTCAAATGCAGGATTGTGACTGAACGATCGGTAGTTCGATACAAAAAAATTCTTGCTAAATTTCGGGCAGTGTACTAGGGACTAAATTTAAAGAGAAATAATCGAAAAAATAAACAAATAAAGACGAAGAAAGTAGAATAGAGAAAGAGAGAACGAAGAAGAATGGAAAAGGAGGCGAAATTCGAATTCTACGGCTGAGCTACGTTACTTTGCAGAGCTCACAATAATTCAATCGTATCGAATCCAAGTTCCGGACGAGTCAACGAGTTTCCACAGCTAACCCGCGAAATCTCGGCAGTCGTTGACTCAATACCCCTTTCTCTCCGTCTCGCCCCTTTCTCCGCCATTTCCCGCCCTTTCTCATTCAGTCATTCCCTCTTCCGTCTCCTTTTTCCCTATCTTTACTCTTCATTCATTATCGCCATTTCCGCCTCTCCTTTTGCTTATGATTCTAGCGCTTTTACTTTCCTTGTTAATCCCCACCGTGCAACTATCGAATTGTACAATTAATTCACGTATAAAAGTAAAACTTTATTTTCGCTTCTTTTAAATAAACCACTAATCGTATCCATCAATTAATATCCCGGAAGTCAAAATGTCTTCAAGTTGCGATTAAGAAATTCTATCACAATATATAAACGTTTTCTTCTAATGTCAGACAGCATACTTACCACATCACCGAACGTTATTTACAGAGCAGACACAAGCTCATAGCTCGAGAGGAAGCGGTTATCATTAGCCATTTCCTTTCATTCCCCAAAGCACATTTTCCTTGTCGTCCTTCTCACCCTCGCTCGAGTGTCGCTGGCAGCTTACGACCCGTGAAAGAATCAATCACCTCCTTTTTCTCTTCCAGAAGGGACTCGTGAAGCGCCGACCCTCGGAAAAGTTCGGCTACATACGAGGAGGGCGCCGCTAACTCGGCAGCTCGCGTATGCAGTTCGCCGCGCATCCATATTCCAAGGAAGTTACGCCGACGCCGCGGATACTTTACCGGCAGTCGAATATCTTGATTTACACACGAGAGGAAGAGAGAAATCGGCAGTCGAGCCTTTTCTACAAATTGCATTTCGTCATTTTATCGCGAGTAAATGAAAACTGGGCTTGTGGAAAAGGTCTGAGGTAACATGTGCTATTTCTACTTGTCATTACTTACTTTACGAACTAATTAAAAGTTTTGCGCAAAGTAAATTAATGTTTCATAATTAATTTAAAAATTTATTAGACCAACGTTGAAATATTTGCGTTTTAATAATAAGTGCAATTTAATAATCCATTAATTTTAACGTGCCATTTATAAAAATTAATAATAGATAATGCATGATTTATAGCTAAGAAATAAATATTTACTGCCAAGTTACCGATAAAAAATGATTTATGCTGATTATCAGAGTATTCCACAACCCTGGTCGAAAATTAACTAGTTGGGCTGGTTAACGTGTATTTTAAATGGAGTGCTTTTTAGCTAAAATCGATGTCTAAATTAAATAAAAATAATTGGAAAACCGTTTTAAAAGATAAAATATCATTACATTGAAATATTCATGAGCAAATATATTTAATTATTTGATAATGACAAAAAATAATAGCAATTTGTCGTTTTCAACTACAAAACAAGCTAAGAATTGGCTAAAAACTGCTTAACGTTTCTACCAGGGAAAATAAACAAAAGTTAAATGCTGTTTAATAAATTTTCTATTTCTTTACTGATCAAATTTCCGTTTCTGAGTTGCGGTTCTATTAATACGGATTAAGTTAGAGCACAAAATTCAAGCTTTGAATTCAATTTACAAATCAATTATTGAGCAATACAAAATTAACAAGTTGGCAATGTAGCATTGCCTGAATAAATTGAAAAAAAGTACTATACTTTCCCTAATCTATGCTTTAGCGACAAATTCATTTTGCAATGAAATCAGGTCAAAACTCGTTAGTAATTAATCTTTCAGATATCATTGACGAAAACTCCAATGTTGGAGTCCGCGTAAAATGTTAACGAAGTAAAGCAGCGTTCCATGCAAGAATCGCTCGAAAATCACAATAAATAATTCATTTTGTCGTCCGCGAACATGAAGCAGGATGAAGACAGAAAAAAAACTAAAGCCCGAAATAAATCGAAGATTACTCCCCCGATTATACGATTGCAATAAGTTATTAGCAGGATATTAGTTTCCGCCCCCGTTGCTCCGAACCAAAGGCGAAAATAATAATCCGGAGCGACATTGTCATAAAATTCATAATCCAAGCTCATAAAGCCGAACGCCGCACGCCCAGCTATAAAAGGGGCGACCATGAAAAATGTTTAGTTCGCATATAAGCTGCTCCTTTCTCTGTCTTTATTTCGCTTACGTATTTTCCTCTAACCTTTTGGAAATTATTTAACACTTCATTTTTTTTGCTGATCTGCTTTTTTTCGCTTTTATTTGATACATCACTTTTTGCTCTTCTACGTTTTTTGATTTTTACGTTCTAGGTATCATTGTAATTATATCCAACCTACAATCTCTTCATACTTTTTTCCTATTAAACTCATATTTTCAAATTCTCTGCTCTTATACTTGCAAATGCACACTCGCCTACTATTCTTGATTAAATTTTTGTTTTACTTGCATCGCCAAAATTTCGAGCAGTATTTTCCAATGCACTCTTCCGCGGCCGCGTATTACCAAATTTTGCATTTGCCGTTTCTCTATCCTTGCACCTATTTCATCTCGGCAGCGGGCAATTCACCTTCGGCACCATTCATCAATTTCTCGCTTTCTCTTTCTCTCGTCAAAGATTTTCCGTCGCTTGCATCGGCGCCAGGGCAAATATTTCCCGGGCGAAGTTATATGAACTCCCTCCGCCTCTCTCTCTCTCTCTCGGGTTCGTTGCCGATACCTATATATCAGACTTAGCGCATTATGATAGCACCGGCGCCGGAGCTCAAGCTCCACTCCCTCGCCCAGGGATAGTAAAGGCGCTGGAAGATACGGGGGGGAGAAGCCGATCGCACGTATAAGTGTAACTACCATTACAACGCCGCTCGTGCGCAGGTACGCCGGGAGTTTGGCTAAGTTCGAATTTACTGTATGCTTATGCGAGGCTCTGCTGCACCTGCTCTCTACCTATCTCTCTTACTCGCACGAGCATACGCGGATGTATATTGGAAGCTCGAAGGCTCTTCCGCCTCGTCCGGAGGCGCAAAGAGCTCAGTCCCTTGTTCCCGCGGTCGGAGATCGACGAGCTCCTTTATCGAGACGCTGGATGCAAGAAATCGTTTCTGATACCACCTGCTTTGGCCTCATCGTACCAATTACATGGGAAACCGATTATTCTTTCAAAATAATTATTAGAGATAATTATTAAACAATCGGGAAGCATTTATTGCACCTAAATCGATGATATTTTACTGCTTTTTGGTTGCATTTGGATAAATAAAAGTATAATTTATAAAACAAACATTTTGCGGGGCTTATAAGCTTAAAATTTTTATTATAATAGTTATTCCCAATAATATTATTAAATATGTAATAATAATTTGAAATTTGTATTTTATTAAAATTAAAGCTATTAGAGTTTTCATGTTTTACCTAACATCTTTATTAATACCACTTACAAATAGTATTTATTATTACTACTTACAAATTGAAATTGCTTATTTACTAAAAAGTTATTAATTGATCATAAATTGCGAATTTTGCCGAAACTCTATAGAATTTAATTAAAATGTGGGATGTAACAGTTTTATCCTTCTTAGTTGTATATAAAAACATATTATCCATTAAAATTTTTTCGATGAAAAACAAAGAGTTTGGTGGAATTATTTAGAAACTATCGGGCGAAATTTCATAAAAATTATTATGACCGCAGATACGATGAGAATATTTCAGAATGTTTAGCCAGAGCGCTTGGTTTTCTTATTTTTCTCGATATCGTTCGTCGGCAAAAGCCTCGAAAGAATTTTGGCGACTACTCGCAGCCTTCACGGAATTCAATATCACTCTCTCTCTCTCTCTCTCTCTCTCTCTCTCTCTCTCTCTCTCTCTCTCGTAGCAGACAAGCAAAATAAAGTAGAAAAATTCCATGTGCTGGACATCGTGCTGCAAAAGCGGAATATCGATTTCGAGGCGTCTTGCGATATGCTTTATGAATTTATCTATATGGGACGAACTTTGAGCTTTCGAGCGATGTAATTATATCCCTCACACATGAAAGAGAAACGGAAAAAGGGAGATGAGAGAGGCAAGTTAATTAACTACGCTTTCTATACAAAGCAAATTATCTGTGGATGAAACTTGAACTTTTACCAAATTTCACAGTTTATTTAAATTCCATAAAGTTTAAATTTTGCAGGTTGAAAGAGGAGGTAAGAGCCAGTAATTAACTCTATTTAATTAACGTTATTAATTATGAAAAATCAGTTCTAAAATTTTTTAGGACTGGTTTTTGAATTCACACAAAACTGAACAAATGTTTAATTAATATTTAACTAAATTAATTAACAGGGATTTTGAAATAAACTATACATAAAATAGAGCAATGGAAACTTTTTATTAGTATTTTTATCTAGAAAAGTTGTTTTCGCACGCTAATTAATATCCTTAAAATTTTTCGACAAAACTTTTTATCAAGGATTTGTATTAAAACACGTTTCAATTAACAAATAATTTTGAATGGATTCCCTAAAATGTATGTATAATAATGCGTTTTCTCTTGGAAAACTTTATTGTAGAAAGTGCAATGAAAGGCTCTGGAGTCATCCTTTTGAGGAAGAAAAACGAGGTCGACAAAACAGAGTCTTATAAGCCAGAACATATTTCGCGCCCGCTGTTAAAAACTACACTTTATTAGTTCCCTTCCAAGAAGAAGTGCAAAGACAAAAATAGAAAAAGAAAGGCAGGTGAAAGGACAAGCGCGAAAAATATCTCATGGAGGTCCTCCTCTCGTGGAGATGAACCAGCATTCCTTCTCCTTCTCTTCATCTCCTCTCCATCTGTTTGCTCAGTAAGAGTTAAGCCCTTTCACAAATATTTTAATTATACTTCTGGGACCATTCAAGAGTAATTGGATATATAGATTTTTGTAGATCCAAAATTAAGTGCTACAAAGAAGCTTCAAGCTTACATATTATTATTATAAAATTATAAAATTATAGTATTTCATAAGGGACCCCGCCAGGTAAGCATGTCAAAAATGCCCTTGACGAAATCTTGATTCGGACTTGATGGACCTTTTTATCATCAAAAGTTATGAACTGACCTAAATTTTCAGACCCCTAGACCCATTAGGAGCTCAATTTTTAACGTAACACAAAGTTTTTTTTTTAAATTATAGATTTTTTTAAGCTCTATAAAAAGATTTTATTCAAAAAATGGTTGGAGTCAAATTCGAATTTAGGCGGCTATTTAAAAAATTGAACTTCGAAAAAATTCTGGGAACATTTTTGTGTTGAAATTAACGTGTGTGAATTTTTTTAGATTTTTTCAGTTGGTAGAAGGGGGGTCAAATAAATTAAAAACCACTTTTTCGATGTTTTTTTCGAGTTTACATGACTACTAAATATCCAGATAAAGTTTTTTACATTTTTTCCTACAAAAACAAATTTCTTAAAACCCATTTAGATATAAATAAGTGTATTTGCTTGATAGACTAATTAAAAAACGCTATTTTCCGGTATATTCTTTGAATCCATGATTGAATTGAAAAATTTTGAGTACATTTGTTAATTAAAAAAAGTGAAAACTCCACTTTTTTGGGAACTAGTAAAGTCAAATAATTTAAGAAAATATATTTATTTTCCGTTATTTTAAAAAATGGCAATATACTTTAAAAAGTATGGAAATCCCTGAATACTTTGCAGGTTGAAGGGTCTTTCAAGATCCGCTTCAAGATGCTGAATCCGAATTCGGCATTTGTTTGACCCCATCACGTCATGGTCAAGGTCATTTGAAGGTCCAATTGACAAAAAACCGTCCTTACGAAGAAAAATACTGTATCTATATGTTTTTGCTGCCGCAGAATTCGAAGTTTATTTAATACCATAACGTCAGGGTTGAGGTCATTTCAAGGACCAATTGACTAAAACAGGTCAAGCGGAGAAAAAAATTGCATCTAGATATTTCTAGGATCACTCAATCCGAAACCAGGGCCTATTTGACACGAAGATGTCAGTATCAAGGTCATTTTAACGTCAACCGACGGAAAAACTTTGATTGCAGTAATCCGCGATACTGAAATGTTTTTGAGTTAAAGATGTTACTCCCCGTAAATCCGGAGCAAAATTAATGACGACTCGACGTCGGCGCAGTTAGGAGAGAGCGTATGCGAGCGCTTGCTCGTTTGGGATTCCTTGTTTCTCCGACTGTACACTTACACATTCATATCTCGTGTCATGTATTTACAAAGATATGCTCACCTGCGAAGAACTGAACTGTGGCAACACTGCACTTGTACTTGCACATGTGCAGCTTTTGAATATAGAGTGCGCCGCTCGTTGTCGAGTGAGCCGGTCTACTCGCCAGTTCATAACCTACAACAGTGTTTTACACCTAGGAAAGATGTCTGGTCAATATCGGAATGAACATGGGCGCTTTGCAAAAAAGAAAAAAGTGGAACAGTTAAAGAAATGTCTGAATGCTATGTCGGAAGCAAAGAAAAAGGCTAAAGAAGAAAAAGTAGTTGAGAGCACACTAACCATGTGCGAAGGAAAACGAATCGTCGACATGTCTGTACTGGCCAAAAGTTTGAAATGCAAAAATTGCAAATCGCTTCTAGATTTAGAAAAAATGTCCGAAGAAAAACGTTCAGGACTTTCATCAGTTTTTATTATTTCTTGTGATAAATGCAATATCAATAATTCAGTTTATACAAGCAAAATACATAAAATAAACAACAAAACTTATGAAGAAAATAACTCAAGCTTTATACTAGGTAAGTTTGAAATGATTTACTCAATTTTTTTATGATAATATATTTAATCAAAATCTATTTTATAATAATAATAATATATTCAATCTTGGCTTTATCAAAAAAGGCTCGTTTGGACATAATCCAAAGGCTTGTTTTGACATAATCCAAAGATTTAAGAAATTGATGAATTGAGTCTCTGTACCTTAAGATTTTTGTATTTTATGTCAGTTTGGTCTAAAGAGTTGATCATATACAATTTTTTTGATTTAGTATTTTCAAAATTCCATAAACTGAAAAAGAATTAATTATTAAGCAGTTTTTTCCAAGATATTGAGATTTAAAATTACTAAATCAAAAAAATTGAATGCGATCAACTCTTTAGACCAAAATGACAAAAGATTTCTGTATTTACCCTGTTGAAAGCGTCTCTTAAAAACTCTTAAAATCTCATAAAATTGTAGAACATTTACCAGTAAAAAATTTTAAACTAGAAAAATTTTTACTAGTTTTTATTAGTAGTTTTCGAGACAAAAAAAAGTAATGAAATTTAAAGAGAATTTTCTTGTACACAAAAATTTTAATAAATCATGACTCAAGGTTATCAAGA